>JASANE010029205.1:0-66287 GCA_030248225.1 Trileptium ribeirensis | reverse complement strand
AAAATTAGAGGATTTTTAACTGAATGAAAATGGATAATAGGAGATTTCCTGGGTGAGGGAGAGTATCACCCGATCGGAGCTGAGAGGTAATTCACCCCACCGGGAGGGAATAGTTATAAACCAAGGAGAAATGTGTTATTTAAGTAAAAGTAAGGAAATTTGTAAATTCCTAGATTTTGAGTCAGTTTTAAGGGGTAATATGTGGGTAAGGGAGTGGAAATAAGAGGAGGTAATATAAAGTTTGGATAGTTTTCTCCCTCCCGGAGATAAATGTAGGAGTCGCCCCTGTGGGAGAATGAATATCCCCCAGGGAAGGATAAGTAAGTTGACTATAATTTTGGTAATTAGGTCAAAACCTATGAAATATTGTCTATGAGGGAGGGAAATACAAGGTTGGACCTGCCCAAAAGTTGACATCCCCCGGACCCGACTCCTCAACGTCCCTGTTGAGTGTATGATCTAAGGAGCAGGTTAAGCTTGTATTTGAAATTTTTATCTCTATTCGATAGAAATTTATCTTATAATGAACCCATATATATTAGAAACAAAGAATAATCACCTGTTATACATTTTGAAAAACAATTAACAACGTTAGATATATAAGGCATCAACGAAATGATTATAATGCAACATAACATATTATGCGAACAAAAGTAAAATATTATGGCAGTAAAGGATTAATACTGAGCAAACATATTACACACCGTAAACAATTAATTAGCAAAGTTATTTAGACATAACGTTACATCAAACATTGAATTACACAAAATAGTTACCCGAATCAATGATACAAAGCAATATGAAATTGAACGATTTAGAAATTTTTAGTTCGTACTAGTCTAAAACCCGTTTAGTTGAAATATAGAGAATGCTTTTATAGCTATAAAAATATTGGAAATAGTTTTATTGGTTGCCAAAGCAAAGAAAATGGTTCCATAAACCCAATCATAATTTATGAGTGAAACTTAATTGGAAAATGATATTGTGATTTTGGTTCTACCTAACCTGAAATTTATGCAAGTTAACATTTGACCAAGATTGTATTATAACATATTACAACATGGAATACAAATAACATAATGAATTAAACACAAAATACAACATACCCTGGTAATCGAGCTCGATACACTATTATAGAGGTAGGTACTTAGTGAAATTTACCATGAGTATATTGGAAATTCTTATAAGTTCTATAACTTTGTGAAAACCGGTAGGTTTAGAAATAATTTTAACATAAATTTTCCTGAAAAATCAATTAATCCAAGTTGATGTTAAGTTAAAATTCCGTATTATCCCGAATAAAAGTTTGATTTTTATTCCCCCCAAAGCGGAACCGGATGTTTGGCTTTAGGTTATTTTGAAATAAAAAGAAGATCCAGTGACTTTTCTGATAAGTAAAATGAAATTTGTTACAAAGTCTGTTTCAAAAATTTAGTTTTACGTAGGTCTTATAACTCGATTTATATAATTCCATAGCAAGTCTATCCCTATTACCACGCCATTACCAAATTATATATATATCCGTTCCAACTGTATAAAAGAAACATAAGTAACGTTAATAATGACTATAAAAAAATATAAGCTTAGTTCATCACAATTAATGTCCATATTCTTCATTCTTCTTTTGGCACATCGTGAAGAAATAAAGTGTTAATGGCACAGTGTTCATTGTTGATATAAAGCAAATTGTCGATAATTGTTACTACGGCAAAAAGTCGAATCCGGAATATAATCACTAATAGTTACAAGTTATTATTGCTATTAGCATTTTATCAATTATTGATGATTGTAGACGCCCCATTCAGCATTTGGCATCTCCGGTAGCGGTTGATCCAGAGAGGCGAATATACCGAAATCGTTCTGATTGATACGCCGAATCTGCTCGGGTAGATAACTAATCGGCCGTAGATAATGTTCAGGCGCCAAATAAGGTGGAGCGCCGAAGCTCGATAAACAAGATCGATATCCCGCGTATAGACGACGCATACGATTGTCCGCACCATCGACCTGTGCCGCAAAGAAGCGATGAAATTGGCGTTGATGTTGTTGCCAGAATGGCTCAATTCGCGCACGTCGACGATTAGCAGTATTCAGCCATTGATTTCGCTCCGGATGAGTATGCATCACGGGTTCCTGCAGAAGACGAATTTGAATGTCCAGTTTCTCCAGTGTGCTACGAACCTTTTCCAAAGCATCCCCGAGTTGTGGTCCGAATCGTTCATACCAAGCTCGAACCTTTCGTCTAATGCGAGATTTATACACGTTTTTCGGATGTTGCTCTAACGCCGTCATCTGTCGATTCATTTCGCTGAGATTGAATAGCAATAAAATTGGAAACGGAGTCCGATGCATGACTTTGGTAATGTTCAATGTTTTACTATAAAAATTAAATCGAATTTGACTCGCGAGTGCTTGTAGAACGACTTGGTAGATTTGATTCGCTCCCGGTTTCGTTAGTTTCGTTTGAAAGTATTGAAACGCCGTAAGCCCTACTCGCTCGATAACTTCAATGTAGTCGATGGTTCGGACGGGTTGTGGCAATTCCGCTACCAATTGAAAGAAACGCACTTGAAGCTGATTGAAGTACTCCCTTTCCGTCCGTATAAAAGCATTTGGAGTATACCTCGGTCGCCACTGTATTAACTCCGGTAGCAGTGGTTGATACCGTAATTCTTCCGTGCCAGGTTGTTCTGCATAATCCGATAACCAGGTAGCATCGGTAGCTGCAACGGTGACCATATCAGTACCCGAATCTTCTTCCGGCAATGCAAATCCTCGTATTTCCTCCTCCGGTGATGAACAAGGCGCTGACGTCGGAGAACCGTAGAAACTATAGACACGTTGTTGTGTCCCTGGTTCGGCCACCCTTTGAGGAATTGTGATTTTTCCGAGGTGAGTTCGCAACGTCGATACTGGTCGTTGTGTAGTGAACGGTTGCGTACCTCGAGAAACTTGCGAATCTTCGCGGATAGTCGTTCGTCGTTCCCGTTTCGCAGTTGGTTGCTGCGTTGATTCCACACGTGCAAGAATCCGCTTAGCTCGTTCCACCGGATCAGTTGTTTTACCGACTACCATTATGTCCGAACGTGCTGGCTGTTTGCCTGAAGCGGACGGAGCACCGACAGCATCTTCATCCGAAGTAGAAGTCGATTCATCCCGAGATTCAGAGGAAGACTGACGTCGTCGCTTGACTTCCCTAGATCGTCTTTGCTTTTCAGCTCCGATAACAGCTGAAATTTCATCGCACTGCACCATCATGTCTGCAGTGACAGGTCGCGCTTGCAAAGCAGTAATTTGCGTTGCTTGATCTTGAATTCGCTCTTCCAGCGTTGTGATGCGAGCGCGATACTGATATATACTCTCTTGCATTGTTTCGTTTTGACGCTGCAAACGCGTCATTCCTTGTTGAGATTGCGTATTCTCCGTTTGTGAATCACGCAAAGCTTGTTCCAGTTCCGCGTTACGTCGCTCATTTACAGCATTGACTTGCTGTAGTTGTACTAATTCCGCTTGTACGCGAATCATTTGTTCTTCATCACTGCGACATATTGTCGGTACTGTTCGAATGGCATTATCAGGCATGGTCCATGTAGTAGGTCTTGTGCACTCTGGCATATCTGCTTGAAGTCGAAATTTAGCAAAACCTTGTTGTCGACGTGATCGAAAAGTACGACTGATCGGTATATCGACATTGTCTATCTCCGGAGTTCCCGCATGGATTTCCGGATGACCATCATCGTTCAGCATACGTCGTATCGGAATAGATAACTCCAACGCAGTAGAACAGCCGGTATGATAATCTTGTCCACCGCAACAATCGGTGGTAGCGTGATCTGGACATAACAGCTTATGACAGTGTAAACACTGTACGTACGGCACAGCCACGCAGATATCACGCAAAATGTGTTTCGCTTTACTCCATACCCATCGTCCAAAAGCACAATGCCCAATCGCTGTTGGTTGAGAATGGCATCCATGTTCTGTGATATGCCCACGACAAAAATTCAACCGACAATGTGCACACGTGAAAATAGACATTCGTTGGCAAGTGACCGTTTGACATCTTATATTGGTTTCCACCGGCCAAGTCGGCTGCCGTCTAATAACGAACAAAGGTTCGTATTGACCATGATCGCCAATAAAGTCTTGTAACCCACTTCGCTGGAAATTCATATAAATATTCGATGACTGGCCAACAACGGTATCTCCCATCGGAACTTGCCCGGAAATCATTGGCGCCATTACATATGGGATAGTACTGGAGCCAGACGCAACCGTAGGCAATGTCCCCAGTCCAAGCACAAGATTAGAGATAGTTTGTGCCGTTGAGACGATAGAAGGTTCCATCGGCATTTGTAAAGCTGGCGAATAAGTAGTCGGTGCACAGAGTGGCATTATCCAATCCGAAGTTGTAGTGAGGCACGTTGTTGCCGTCGACTGTGTCCAAGTATGCACAGGTGGTGGAACTGTAAACGCCAAAGTAGTACCCAATGGTCCCACTATCGAAGGCACTAATGTAGTAACATCAGCCGAAGGTAACGACGGTTGTTGCACTGATATCGTTAAGGGTTCCCAGATTGGATTCAATTGTTCGGGTTGAATGCTAGTTGCTACCACCGTTTCCGTAACCGCGACAGCGTGGCCGGATGCGGAGCTAGTCGCCGGTTCCAAGTACGTTTGGTAATCTGCAGCCAGCGTTTCTGTTTCAAACCATCGATCAATGTAAGCTGGTGAATTCATTGCGCTGACTGACGTCGGTGTCGTATCTTTTGCCGAAACGATATGGCCCATCTGTGGTGGTGGCACCATTTGAGGTATTGGCTGACCTTGAGTAACCTCAGCTTCCGAAATCTGTTCCGTAATACGTACTGCCGCAATCGCGTCTTGTAATTGTTCAGCCCCAATGATCGTAGTTCCCATTGTATCAGCCAACGGCGACTGAACGGTCACATCGCTTGACTGCACTGTCGCTGAGGATACAACCGCCGACGTGGGAGTAACTGATGGCTCCGATAAATTCGGTTGGGTTGCCGCAGATGTACTTTCCTCGACCGACTCTTCTTGCCCTATCACCTCGTCCACAATCTCCACATCGGGACTAGATTCCTCCGAAAAGGTTTGCTGCTGCGCCCGTTGCTGCACTCGTTCTCGTTGTTCTTCTACATGATAGGCATAATCCGATAAAATTGTCGGTACCACACCAAAACGTCGTCGCTGATCCTCGATTACTCCGTATCGTAGCGATGCATTGATGATCTTGCTTTTCTCTTTCGTTAAGCGAACACCGTGCAGGTTGAAATCAGGTCGTGGCAACTCCCAAGCACTCCGATATTTAGCAGCTACGGCGCTCCAACGTATTTGTTCCGAAGTATCCAACGCCGAATACATATATTTGATGTCCAGTTCATCTGGATCACGGACATAAATCATCGGATAGGATTGATGAAAATGAAAATCCTTGCAGGTCCGTTGACATAGCTCGAAAAACTTTGGCATAAAACCTGCTTCCACATCTGGATACTGTTTCGCTTTTTGAAAACTGAATTCGATTTGTGGCATTTTCAAATAATCCATCGGCAAAAATGTCCATATCAAATCTTTCATCCATTCCTGTACATCTTCGACTGTTCTTATTCCTCCATCCATAGTTGAACGTTCTTCGGCTGCCATGATCGCTAAATCAGGTATTAAGGCATCCATTGCAGCGTATACTATGAATTCACGATACGATACTCGTTTTCGTGGAGCCGTCTGCCGGTATTCCTTAACTTTCTTTTTGTATTCCTTAGGTGGTGGCGGAAAATAGTCGTAGATAGTTTCGCCAAACGATCGCATTGCTATTTCTCCCCATGGAGTCATTGCAGGTCGTTCCTGGTACAGCGTTTGTCGAAACTGTTCATCCAGGCGATTGCTTTTCGGTGCATACTGCTCGTGTTCGTACTCCATCTTCAAAGCTTGAAGATCGAGCCAATGATCCGCTTTCAACGGTTGCTTTCCACGCAGCACTTCGAGACGTGACAAATAATGCCGATCGCAATGGCCAGCCCACGTAATAATATACAGGGTTTCGTCTTCCAGAAACTGGCGCAAAGAGTCCGATATGGTAAGATAAAAGGCAATCAAGTCGATGAAGACAACTAAACCTTCCATCGTAGCCAACTGGATCGTCGCAGCAAAACCTTGCTTTACTCCGAGCCGGGTCATATTTCGGACGTTAAACCAAGACTTGGATAAAAACGGTGCCACACGTCCGTAGCGCGAACGTCGTGGATAACGTGTTGCCAAGGTTACTCCGATACCGAGATCATCCTGGCTTAGCAAATCCCGTGCGTTTTCATCCTTCAACCACTGTGGTATTTGAAACGCTTCACTGTCTAGACCGAATATATTCCAGCTAGATTCCCTCAGCAATGCCAATGCCATGTCCAACTGAGGTTGGGTCCGGACACAGATAACCATTCGTGCCAAACCAAGTCGACGATAGAACAGTCGAGCGTACGTAATAATCTCGATTTGATTTTTGGTGCGCTCTTTGATGGTTGTATCCACCAACTCCGGCGATCTAAAATAAATATACGTCTATGATTATACAATTTACAGCGTTTCGCTCGCCATGAGACATAACAAATAAAGATATTACTTCAAATGAATATGTCAAGTTCAATTTACATGTAATATCGCTTATTTAATACATAAATTTGAAACAGCCACAATCAAAATTATAGCGCTTTGACAAATTTCGTCTAAGGGTTCATTTTATAATGTTGAAGGACTCTTGAATCAAGTGACCAGTATGTATAATATAGAATGTTCCGAATTGGCTTTAGTAATGGGGATACTCAATATTACATATGGGACCAACCGTATTAAAAATTGGGAAGTGATATCAATAGTTACAAAATTTGTCATTCTGCCTGATTTTACATTCGTTGTAATAGTAGGTCTCATATAATTTCACTCGAAATCCAAATATATCACACCACAATTTCACTCTGACAGCTGCGGTGGCCACAATCATAGCAACTTTAAATCCTGAATCTTATTAAACAAAAATCTACCACATAGCATTGAGCAAGATTTAAAAAGTTATTAGAATACCTATTACAAATAAACGCGAAAATTATATCAGCAAAGTCGCTACAATTGTGTTCCCACACTGCACTCAGCACAAAACCATTGCTCTGATACCGTTGGTAATTTATTAAGCCCTACACAATCTAAATGAAACCAATGAGGTTCAGAATGAGCCCCATCGCAAGCTACCCATTCATTTAGACGCCGTGGTTTATTTTTACCGGGTACTTTAGGTGCATTAACTTGATGACAAACCCTACAAAGATCTCTAGTTTTAGGGTTGGTAGGCATTTTACCCCGTAAATAGCTTAGGTATTGTTCTATATTACCCAGATATAATTTCACCATATCCTTGTGGACTAGTAGATCCCGACCCCGTGGTTGATTAATTTCCCGAATTTCTAGATTATGACCATCCACCCGTTGTACCCTATACAAGGTGCGAAATAGGGGTTCCAACTTTGGGTGAAATCCCCGTCCACGAGCAGTCTTTTCCAACAAGAACACTAAGCTGCCCTCGACAATGTCTGCTCGAGTTGCCGAAACACGTCGATCATATTGTTTGCAATATTGTTCCTGAGTCCGCTGTAATTGATCTTTACATTCGGTCCATATTGCTTGCAACTCAGTGTACAAGTCGTGTACATATTTTTGTACCGAATCCGAATGCACTTGTAGTCGCCGTGGTTCTTCAGCTAAATCCATATCGCGTCCATAGTTCATACGATAAGGCGTTTCACCCGTAGCTACGTTGGGTGTAATACGATACGCCATACAGACAAGGGGTACATATTCATCCCAACAATCCGGATTCTCGTCGGCAATTTTACGTAAGACACGAATAAGCGTCTGATTCCAACGTTCTACCAATCCATTGGATTGATGATGGTCCGCTACTACGAAATTGAGTTTCACTCCACGAGAACTCAAAGCTTTTTGATGTGTCTCCGCCATAAAACCAGCACCGCGATCCACGATGACAGTTTTCGGATGACCATGTCGACTGGAGACACCTTGAATAAATGTGGCCACAATTGATTTTGCCGTCGTATCTGGCACAGGAAACGCTTCTGGCCATTTCGTCAGATAGTCTATCCATGAAATAATATATTTATTGCCGTTTTCGGTAGCAGGTAATGGACCGACGATATCTACACCTACCGTTTCCCAAGGTGCATACGGTATAGCAATAGGATGTAATGGAACTTTACGACTTCCACCTGGGTTGAAGCGATTGCAAACAATACAATCTCGTATAAACACATGTACATCCGCTGCCATAGTTTGCCAATAATAACATTTCGCAAGTAATGGATAAGTTCGCTCCCAAGCGAGATGACCGGCAAAGTCCTCATGGTATCTTTGCAGTAATTCCCGTCGGAATACACTTGGTACCACCAACTGGGTAAATGCTACAGCACGTCGCTGATGCCGATAGCGCCAGTGTAAATGAAACAATAACTGATCACGTAAAAAGAAATCGCCCTGGTTCCGGCATAGCCACCGATAACGTTCGTTCGGTAGTCCTGCTACTTCACCGTTGGCTAGCTTGAAAGCCCGAATTTCCTCAATCTCCGGATCCAATTGCTGTTCCCGAAGGATTTGTGCTTGCGGCCACGGCCATTCTTGGTCGATAATATTATGACGCAAGTTTACCATATCATGTTGAATCGGACCGCGATTTCTTGCTGGTTGATCCTTTTGATCGGCAGCTTCAACATCCACTGCGTACGCTACCGCATCGTCTCGTTCATAAGCTGCAGACGAATAGGCTTTCTCGATATCTTCCTTTGAAATTTGAAGCAGAGGCGGTCGACTCATACCATCAGCATTCGTTAACTTAAGCCCCGGCATATACTTCACTTCAAAGGAATATTCTTGCAATTTGATGGTCCATCTAAAAAGTCTACCTGTAAGCCCATCCAAATTCCGGCGGCCGTTCAGTATATACGTTAAGCATTGATGGTCCGTATACACCGTAACGTAATTACCGATAAAATATGGTCGATATTCCTTGAATGCACGGACTATAGCTAAACATTCCTTCTCAGGTATGCTATAGTGCATCTGAGCAGGTGAGAATTTCTGCCCTCCATAAGCAATTACACGAAGTCGACCATCTTCATCTTCCTGTTCTAATACATTGCCGACACCGTAATCACTAGCGTCCGTAAACAAAACAAAAGGTTTTGTATAATCCGGATAGGCCAAAATTGGTGTCGTAGTGAGCGCTTCCTTCAGCTGCTCAAAAGCTGCATCACATGCTTCCGTCCATCCGGACGAAAACTTGACTCCTCTAGGACGCTCCTTCGTAGTTTCATACAGCGGTGCCGCAACAGTAGCGTAGTTGGGTACAAACCGTCGATAGTAATTGGTAAGACCAAGAAAACTACGTACTTCCTTCACACTAGTGGGCTTAGAGCATTTTTGCACCTTTTCGATCTTACTAGGATCTGTACTTATTCCATCACGTGAAACAACGTGTCCAAGGAATTGTACCTTTTCCTGCGCAAAATGACACTTTTTCCCTTTGACTTTAAGACCGGTGTCGCGTAATCGTTGCCAAACTTGGTGTAGATCAAATAAATGCTGCCAGAAATTTGCTGAAAACACAATTATATCGTCGATAAAGCACAGACAACTGATTCCCAGCAATCCCAGCAACACAGTCTGCATAGTTCGCTGAAACGTAGCAGGTGCATTGGTTAAACCAAACGGCATACGATCCCATTCGTATAACCCTTCGTGGGTGACAAAAGCCGTTTTAGGTTTACTTTCTTCATCCATACGAATCTGCCAATAACCCGATTGTAAATCCATGGTGGAGAAGTAACTCGTTCCACGAAGTGATTCCAATTGCTCATTGGTACGTGGCAATGGAAATGCATCTTTTACCGTCAAAGCATTTACCTTACGATAGTCAATACAAAATCGTAACGTACCATCCTTCTTGTGCACCATCACTACTGGACTGGCCCATGGACTATTTGATGGTTGTATCGCTCCAGTAGCTTTCATTTGCCCAATTTGTCGCTCAATTTCCTGTCGCATTGCGTGCGGCGCAGGATACGCTTTTTGCCGAATAGGTGGCGCAGAACCCGTGTTGATTGTATGCAACGCAACACTACAATCGCCGAGTTCCTCATTCGACTTAGCAAAAATATCACGATGTTCATCCATTAGTAGTTGCAGATAGCGTTTTTCCACATCATCCAATACTGATGACGATAAATCAACACCAGGTATTGGTTCCAGTTGATCCTTGCAGCTATTTTGAGTTATGAGATGTTGCTGCAATTGCTCCGGATTTACCCAATGCCGTTGCATTGGCTTAAGCGCCGAGCCCAACTCGATGTCACTAGTTTGTACCTGACCGATTTCCTCTATTTCCTCGTCCGGAGGATAAATATTATAGTTGGCTATAGGCTCGATTCTAACACAAATAAGCCCTTTTGGAACAATTAAGGTTGCATTAGTGGTATTGACGATAGGCACCCAGAGTTGACCACTAGATTGGACAACTCCCACAGATCTCGCGACCAGCACTGTTTGGAAAATGGCCGCGCCATCTTCTGTTGCTTCCATTACAACCTGGGTGCCAGACGGAAAACCTGTGGATCCGCCTGTACTTCCAATACTGACGCTGTTCGTCCATCAACCTCTTGTTGCTTTGCAGTAAATCCACAATTCCGATCCACCTTTTGGTAATCGGCAGCCCTGAAATTCCACGTAAATACCTCCATTGGTATACCCGCAATAGAGACATCGGGTCCCGGATAAGCGATTGTAACCTGATATTGTTCGAAGAATTGATGACCCAAAATAACTGGATATTTCAGTTCCTTGACTACATAAAAAGGATGAAATTCCACCGTAGTCAAACCAACATTGACCGGTATTCGTGCAATTCCCATGCATGATAGTTCGCTTCCATTAATTGCACGAAGTCGTTTTGCACCACTGATACATGGCCAAGCGTTCCAAGACGTTTCGTACAACTCTGCATTTACTAAGCTAACATCTGCACCGGTATCGACAAATGCCCGAGCAATAACGCCATCCAACACTACATCGATAAAGACTCGTCCGGTTTGCTGTCGCTCTTCCAGCGGCGGCGCAATAACGATCCGATGATCATCGCTGGATTCTAACGAATTTGCTGGGTAATTATCCCCAACCTGGAAAATATCGGCTTCGATAAGACCGAAATCCCAAACCACTTCGTCATCGGTGTTTGTTCCCGTAGATTCCACATTTGCTTCCTCATCCACGTCTGCCGCATCCATCCACTCTGCAATTTCCGCTACATGTGGAACGGATCGTTCTATCGAAACTCCAGATCGAGTTGGATCCGTAGCCTGTCCTGCCGTTGTTGTCGGTAACGAAGGACAATTAGTCGAAATATGACCAAAACCAGTACAGGCGAAACACCGTCGTCGCGTATTCACCAATGGATTAACGCGCAAATTGGTTCCCGTACTCAACAGAGTACCGCCTCCAATGCGTTGTGGTCGTCGTATTCCTTCTGAAGCAACGTTACCATTACGTTCACTAATCCACTGCCTCCGTGCAGTTGTACTCTCCGATACCGCATTAGCCCTCGGTGTTGTTTGCAATTTCATCTGCTCCAAGAATTGTTTCATCATTTGTTGCAATTCCGTCGTAGATGATTCATGATTCTCAGCTGCAGCACTCTTCACCCTCGTTTCGTTCACAGTTGTTGACTGGGTAGTGACCGGAAACGTCGATACGCCTGTCGAACGAACTGGAGCCGCAGTGGCACGAGGCACAAATCCACTACGCGTGACTGTTTGTGCTACCGCTACTTGTGGATTCTCATTGTCGCTATCCTGCGAATCGGCAGCCATTTCCATTTCAGCTGCGGAAACATCCTTCATCCTGACCGTTTTTCGCAAAATTCCCGGTCGAACATTTCCATCCGTTCCCTCCTCACGGAAATGTGTATCACAACGTCGCAGAAAATCATGACGCTCCACTGCAATCCGAGCAGCTTCCTCCACATCATGTCGATCTCCACACCGAGTTTGTATATCTGCTCCAATCCCATGACGTAAGCCCTTAAGGAACGTGAAGAAACATTCCGAATAATTGTGCTGTTGCTCAATCAGACTGAATTTTCGTAACCATGTGGCTTGCAATCTTGCTTTAAACGCCATAATAGTTTCACTCCGACCTTGCACCATACTGGCTTTGAAATCGTTCAGCCGATCACCAAAGGATTTCAGAAGATCATAATGACGAAGAAATCCGCGTACATAATCCTCATAATAAGCTGGTTCCGGTAGCGTCGATTCAACTGCTCGAAGAACGTATCTAGCTGATTCCCCAGCCATTGCTAAGGTAAATAATGTTACCTTATGCGTATCCAATCGCACATGAAAACTACGTAATGTTCGTTCAAAACCTTCTAACCAGCCAGGAAAATCATCGCCTTTGAACTTTTCCCATGGATGTCGAAGCACATAAGCCGGTATTTCTGGCATACCAGAAAATGTCGACCAAGCTGAAGCCCGACCAGTGGTATTCACATCGGTTCCACTGTGCAGTTGCGTTCGTAATTGTTCTTGCGCAACAGGTTCTCGAACTGACAAGATACCAGGTGCATTCGCGGTAGATGTTCTTTGTTCCGTCAGGTTGGCCTGCGAAAGTGCTGGACCTCGCCGCCGTCGATCGTCTTCCTCCTGCATAGTAGTACGCAAGATATCCAATTCAGTAGGTCTAATATCCGGAACTGGTCGCCGAGTTTCCTGTTGAATTTCGCCAACCCAATCACGATAGCGAGATTGCGCGTGTTCATGCGCCGGTTCTTTCACTATCGCTTCACTTCGTACCGGTAATCGAAAACGTTCACCAACATATGTAGAACGAGTGGGGTTCGCTTGAATTGTAGTCGGAAGACCACCACAAACAGCATTTTCCAACGCTTGATACAATACATTCTCAGCCTCACGAACCTCAAACTCATCCGCAGAAGAGTGCCGACTGATGACGCTGCGGTAGTGTTCGATCTCCTGGGCCAACGACTGCATACGCCGTTCCGCCGTATCAACACCTTGACTTATTCGCTTCACCCGAGTACTGTTTTCATCCGGCTCTCTAGGAACAGACTCTACGCGACTGCGAGATCGCTCAATTGCGATGCGATCTCCGGGTCCAAACACATCAACTCCACGCTGAGGTTCATCCTGACCCAATGGATAAGGAGGTGGAATATATGGTGTTGGTCTCGCTGCACCCACTGTTCTTCCATATTCCGACTGCTCAAAAATTACCGGTTGTCTACGCCGACCTCCATTATCACTAGTATCAGTACTACTTTGTTTTGCTCCTCGCCATTTTTCTGCCATTTTCCGACAATGGTCCTGAGCTCGCGTTATCTCATCATCCAGATCTGCGAAATAACGTCGTCGTCTAGCAGTTGAAGACAATTCCAATGGAATATCGCTTTCCACACCTGGATTCGCAGCTATCACTGTAACGTCTGGTTCAAGCGGAACAGGTTGCCGCCGCACTTCTGGACGCCAGCCCGTAGAAGCTGTAACTCTGGGTCGTCGTGGTATCCGAGAGGTTGTTCCGACTCCCGTCGTAGCAGCAAACGTGAAGATAGGTGGTGCCACCGTGGAAAACATCACACGTTCAGTGGTTGTGGTTGATATAGTTCGTTCAACCTGGTCTTCACATTCAACAAACACACTATCTGGATCCCTATCAGATTCCATTACTATTACTTTATCGCCTAGTATTACAAATTCACTGAAATTTCCAACTCTACAATTCTAAGTTTTTATCCAAAAATTATAATTCCTTACCGACAATCTTCAATCACTAAAACAACACACAATTCATTGTTATACATAAATGTCCCATTCCTACCCACCCCCTCTCAGGTACTGCCAAGGGTTGGGATATGGGTACCCTTCACTCAAAACATACCTGTGTCACATTACAAATTATTAGTGCATAAGCGAGTGCAAAAAGATCAATTATATATAAAGAAATTTTACAATTACCAACAAAAGACTTTACTAATACTTACAAAATCGGTGGAGGCACATAGGTTGGCTCCCTAAGCGCTTGCCGCAAGTACCGTTGAGCACGTAACGCATGCCGTTGTCGCGTTTCAGCCTCGGTAGGAGGTCGCTCCGGATCATCAGCCGGAGTCGATGCCCGTGAGGGTTGCGCCGATTTACCCCGCGGTGGTGTCGCCGTCTTACGCCGCTTGCGTGAACGCCGTTTAGGGGGTGTCCAATCGCCCTCGCTATAGTCGCCTTCGGATGCGTGCGTTTGGTATCCGCTAATAGTTACCTCCTTGGACGTAGAAGCCATGCTGGAATTAGAAAAATATTACAACATTACTTTCCTATCGCAATATTTCCATGCAAACCACCATATATAGGTTCCTTCCCATTAAATATTAACAAGAACAAGTTCTATCACAGCAACGAACAAATCGTGCTGGTGACGTGCAACAAGCAGATATAAAATTAACAATTAACCGATAACCTTTCAAAGAGTTTATTTCAGGCTAAACCACCTTTCTACCTGCCAGCAGTACTTTTACAGTTAAGATGTCCAGCATCATACTCTTACCATATAACAAAATAGCTAACCCTATATCCAACAAATTGGATTTTAACCAACTTTAACAAAATATGTGTAACCTAAACTTCGACAATGACATGCCTCGTCATGGCCACCATGTGAGTTTATCGGCCTTCTCCGCGGCACGTTTCTTACCAAAACGTAACCGACATCTCCAATGGTGGCCAAAGGGAAAGGGGTGAAAGCTGAGAGCGAGTTCGAGAATTGCCCAAGAAGAAGTGAAATCAAGAATTAAGGGTAAGAGCCACCAAGGGATGCACCGGTCTACCAGCGGTCGGAGATACCCTTTATCACTGGATGAAAGTTGCGCGAGTTCCCAGTGGTAGACATGTCATTGTCCCGGGCAGGGATATCAAGTTTAGGTCAATGTCTGATGCTTGATTATAAATTAAGCTGATTAGGCCGTGTGAACGTGTACGAGCTAAAATAGACTACAGTTAGACCCATTGTGTCCTGCAACCTACACAGACCTACACCATTGGGTGCACTAAAAAGTAAGTTACTATGGGCTAAAAATTGGGGAGTTAGTTATGGCTAGGATTGGTGCATTCGGCACCCTTTTAGGCGTAACCTTTTCAAAATTAAGCTAAGACTAAATTGAATTTTGGTTAGCAAAACTGCATATCCGTGCTAATACTGCCTAAACCCTGGCGAGTCCGGAGAACGTGCCGTGGGTAACGAATTTATACGAAAAGCACCTAAATAGAACGATGAATTTTAAAAACTAACAAGAAAATTTTAACTAACGTTATTGAATATGAACACTTAGCTCCTCAACGGTTGTACCCTGGCTAGTCCGACTGACAGGCCATGGGACATTGATAACATTTTGGAAGAGAGTAAGTTATGACATTACGTAAGACTTGGTAAAAGTTTTAATTGTAACACCAAATAAATTTAAGACCAAACGAAAAAAAGTTTGAAAAAGAAATTGTAAAGTTAAAATGAGCTATCCAGAAAACAACATTGGAATATTGCGAATTAAAATAACAATTTATTTAGAGATTTCTTAAATAATTTTTGCATGCGGTGCTGTGTCCGTTTAGACTAGCACACACACCCCGAAGTTAGAATTTACCAGAACGTGTCCGAAATCACAGGTTCTGAGTGTAATACTTATAAATTTCATGCAAAATGTTTTAGGCAAAAATGTCACTACGGTGAAGAGTCCGCATAACCTTCCGTAGTGCGTAGTAAAAAGAATTTGAATAAGTTTCGGTATGAGTTTTTTTAAAAAGTAAAATTGAAAAATTTTAATCAGAAAATTTAAACTAAGAAATTTTATCATGGATGGGATCGGAGTGGGAGTGAACTATATTAGTTCTGAAGGCATCCAACCTCTATCTCAGCTCGACAAGCGGCCAGAGTTGAGATACAGATTGGAGCTAGGAAGGGATTTTCCATAGGTTTGTTAGCTTATGAGTACCCAATAGAATTTTCCGTTACCTAGGATAGCTATTTCCCGTAGAGAGCAACAATTGGTGCTTTACCTTTAGAGATCGAAATACTATTGTGGCAGGATTGCACTAAGACGATAAAGCTCTATTATGTACAAGTCGTCTGAAAATAAGAAGTAACACTTTATAATATTGAGGTTAACAGCCAGTTGAGATAAAAGCCTTCGCTAACGACTTTAACCCATATTGCCAATGAAGTGCCAACCCAGCAGGTACTGAGAAAATAATGTGGCCCTGCCACCTTGAGTATTTTACCAAAAGTAGTGCTAGCGTTGGTGACCTGCACCATCCATCGGCTGTAGATAGTATCCAGTAAACTATCAGTAAAATAAAGAATACAACACCTTCAGCTCCTATGGGTCAGATTACACGCGCTGTCGTGTATTGAAAATTTATTTGACATTAGATGACGAAGATTTTTAAAGATTATATCGTAACAGTTAGTATATAACAAGAAAATTACAGAGTGTAAACTTAACAAAAACCCCTGGCCTTATGCACCAGGTATAACAAGAATAGCGTATTTCCTGTATAATGAAATTTTAGCAAAAAACCAAAAGTTTTGCACCGCATAACCAATTTACTTATAATAATTTTTATAATTTTTTGGATTTTCAACCCGTTCGGAACAATAGCGTGCGATCATGCATTATAGGATACATGTACCCCAAATCGTACTACCTGGAGTGTTCGCGTGTCTCGTAAACCTGAAAATGGAAAACATTTTATGTGTTAGTGTTAGGGACAAGTGACACAGGATTTCCCCAAATAGAACGTTGGTGTTGGCCCATAACTGCCAAGCCCCCTAAGCGTGTAATTTCCCCGGCCTGTGCATTGGACCACCCCTAGGCGAGGCTTGCGCTAAGACATAGTTCCGACAACTATGTCCCACCCTAAGGAAGGTTTACAATGTCACAGCCTTCGACGATAGAGCAGCCCATGTTGTGGCAGCCTGGGGTCCAACGGGTGGTAAAAGGTGCCGGAAAAGGAGAAAGACCAATCCCACCCAGAGGTTTCCGTTTAAGGAATGGGCTGCCCTCTTTCTGGTCTGCCTTATAACCCGGCTAGGGCTTACTATGCCTAGCACACCCGCCTCCTCGGCAGGTTCCAGAAATGCAGGTAACCTCCTGCATAGTCACTGTGAGGGTACCTAAATTTACTCATATGCGTGTAGGTATGTACCTAGGTGAATACGTATAGCGAGCATGCACGGGGATGGAAAAATCGTGTAAAACCATATACGACAGTCCGGGACTAATGTATCTGTCCTAAAGCTAGAAGAATATCACCAGCGAGATTCGCATATACATCGTAACAGGGATACCCTAGTAGCTGTTAACTCCTGGCAGGCTAACAATACCAAAAATATGACACGACATTCGTAGTTGAAGTATAAAGAAAAGTTTGAAAATCGTAAAAGAAAGGAAAAAAACAAGAAATTACACAAAGTTGGTATATATAACTACAACAACAGCCATAACTCTCTCTATTGAACTCTCTATACAACACTGTTAAAACACGTCGTTAAAACAAACTGTATCGGTAGCTAGCGTCACACAACAGCAATCCTAATAGCTAGCTAAATTTATTTAATAATAATACTTTTCAAATTTTGGGGAAAAATTCACTGAGTTTTGGGGGGTTAGAAATAGGGTTATATAGAGATATCCATAAGAATTAAGTGGATTTTCGAGTAAGGAAAGTGTGGGTAAGGCCCCAATAGATAGTTTGAGAGGTTTCGCCACCATATAAAGTTGGTAAAAGTCAAATATTGGTATATTCGATTTAAGAAGAAATTAGTGAAAATTTAGGGGATTTTTAACTGAATGAAAATAGGATAATAGGAGATTTCCTGGGTGAGGGAGAGTACCACCCGGTCGGAGCTGAAAATTAATTCACCCCACAGGGAGGAAATAGTTGTAAACCCAGGAGAAATGTGTTATTTAAGTAAAATTACGGAAATTTGCAAATTCCTAGATTTTGGGTTAGTTTAAAGGGGTAATATATGGGTAAGGGGTAAGAAATAAGAAGTGTAATGCAACGTTTGGATATTTTTCTCCCTCTCGGAGATAAATATAAGAGTCGCCCCTGTGGGAGAATGGATATCCCCAGGAGAGGATAATGAAATCGATATAATTTTAGTAATTAGGTCAAAACCTATGAAATATTGTCTAGGAGGGAGAGAAATACAAAGATTAGACCTGCCCAAAAGTTGACAGTTATTTGCACTGCAACTAAAATGTTTTATTGTTATTGTTAAAGCTTATTTTTAATTTTACATGGTGGTGACCTAGCCAGCTGTCGGGGGCCCTGTAGGCTATTAAGGGATCCCTGGGCTTGAATTTCCCAAAACTCGGGTTTTCACACTTTTTCAGCTATCAATTGGTTTTTGAAATTTTTAATTTTAAAGATTTAGATTTTATTTAGGATTTTGTTTATGTTGCCTAGCGAACTGCATAAAGTGCTTTGATTTAAAATACAATGTATGTTTAGTTAGATTCTTGATTTTAGTTTTATTTCAGTCTAGGTTTGATTTCCAAACAGCTCGGTCGTATTTCACCGAATTTATTTTTGTTGTGTGTTTTATAGCTTAAGTGTTATATTTTGTTGATAATTCTACACTGATCACCTAGCTAATGGATTACGTCAGCATGTTGACGAACCAAACGCCACCAAGGTGCAACAACTGTGGAAGGCTAGGCCATAGAACAGAACAATGCTTTTCAAGGAACGCCGAGCAAAACGCAAAATTAATACGTGTTGGGGCTGGTGCCTTTTTCACCACAAAATTTTTCTTTTTCTTTTCAATAAAGGCTGGCCTCCACTCCCGCCTTAGTATTCCCTGTCGCCCTTGGCATGGCATGTGAGCGTAATAATTGCGTAAAACTATATTATATAACTTGCTATATATAAATATAAAATTAGCTATGTATTTATAAATATATAAAATATAATAAAACTTATATAATTATCAAAATTCACCCATACCCATAAATTCCCCAAAACCTAAATTTCTTCAATAAAATTATATAAAACACGCTTTTTCTTTTTCCCTACCCTTTTTCCTATAATATATACTTCACCCACCCTTTCTTTTACCCACAACCAAAATTCTACCCAAAATCCATTTTTCTCCTTTTTCCCATTTTTCTACTAAAATTCAAACTACCCTCCCTCTCCCAATACTTAACCAATACCCTCCAAAATTTAATATTTTCTTCCCCTCACCCCATCTATTAAAATGTATAACACTTCCCTTTCCCCTCTTACCTCTTCCCATAAAATTTCCTTTTTCTAAATTTTCACTTTTTCCTCATTTTTCTACATTTTTCCAATATCTCCCATTTCCCCAAAACCCTACCAACCCATCCCAAATTTTAATATCCTTTACCCCTTATCCCCCCTCACCTCCTATCTATCCCACCCCTTTCTCCTCCTTTTTATTTCCCTTAAATTTCTATTTTCTAAAATTCCCATTTTTCTCCAACTTTTCACATTTTTCAAACATCTCCTATTTTCTCAAATCTTAACCCCCACTCCTCAAATTCCCAATTTCAACTCCCCAACTTACCCCTTCATCATATTAAAATTTCACTACCCATCTCTCTCTACTTTTCTCAAACCACGCCCCCACCTTCCCACCCCTTTTCTCATTTCAAATTTTTCTTTAAAAATTTTCTAAATTATATAATAAATATATAATATATATGTTATTATATTCGCGGGAACCGCGTATCAATCTGGTACGTTACGCAGTACCGTTTGTTTTCGCCAACTGGGCGTATTTCATATTCATAAATGGTTACTGGTTTGAATAGGGTGATTTTGCATGAATATAATGTATTATTATTAATTTTTTTAAATTATTGGTTGGTGTCTTAGCTAGTCGTTTGCAACGTATTATTGGTTTTTGTTTGTCGACTGACATGTACTGAAGGTCGTCTGGTAGTCGTTGTGTTGAGTTATTACTTGCTCGAATAATATCGGTTATGTTTTCCGATTTTCGTTTATTTACACAACTCTGAGGAGTTGTGAATTAGTGTGGAGATGAGATAGCTAGAGCATTCGATGCTCACTGTTTTTTTGTCGAACCTAGCTAAGTTTATACGTTTTTGCATGGCTATAGGGCTATAAAGCGCTACTGAGAGGAGCTTAATGGAAATTTTATAGTTTATCCTCATTATTTTTTAATACATTGGTTACGAGGAAATCCAGATGCGTAACGGCTTATTGCGAGTAGTGCTCGATCTAGATTTGTTATTTAACGTGTGTGTATAATATGAAAAGTGGTGTTAAATTAACGGTGTGTGCTGAACACTTTATGGATACCGTTCGTATTTTTCAAATACATCTACGTCGCGTTTAATTTTTAATGGTAACTTGTGATCTGCGTGGTTTAAGGCAGATAGAAGCCCGTGTGTAATATCAAAGTGGAGCATATCAACAAATTCGTGTTGGTTTGATGCACGTAACCGCCATGGTGAAGTATGTTACCTTAGGGTCATATGTGAAGGTTGCGAAGTGCCACAAGCGAGAACAGATTTATCGCTCTTAGCATAGCATCGTTTTCAATAGTATATTCAATTCCACGGTGGATAGATTATAAACTGGTAGCTAATAAACAGTATCGAATGTAACGCAAATATCTCACTGTAAATTGGCACCTCGTTGTACTAGTGAATAAACACTTGTAATTACTTGGGTGTCGTTGGTGTCAGAAAGAGAGCGTGATAGAGTATGCGCAATAAATCGCCGAGCTGTTAAGCCTGTGCAGACAAGGTAGGTTTATCTATCACCACTACTCTGGTTCGCCCAGACCACGAATTCGCGCACCCCAGCCTAAAGTGAGAAGTTGTTTGGTGGCCTAAATTGTAACTTTCGTGTGTTATAGTAGTTCCTGGGGGTCGGAGCGCCGCGCAAGCACGAGGCTACACCGCCGCCGAAAAAGATTAAGCTCCGACAATACGAACGAAAAATCAGCAACAAAGCAACAACTTATACAGAATGTACCAAATCGAACGTGTCCACAGAACGGCAGAATGGACAATCAGCCGGTAAGATCGAGTGAAATACAACGAAGAAAGAACATTCAAAAAGAACCACGGAACACCGAAGTCATATCCGCGGAAGAAAAAGAACGATTTGTAGCGGCGAACCAGATAGATAGAATAGAAGAACCCAAACCGTGTAGCGATCCGACAGTGCTGTCAAGATCCACATTGATGCGTACCTGGAAGGAACTAAGAAATTTCGAGGCCTAGTCGATACTGGGTCACAAATAACAATCATTAGCGAATAACAATAAGAAAAACACTTCGGTCACTTGCCGGTCAAAGAAAAGTCATTATGCCCGGTAGCGTTCATCGGGGAATTCACAGAAAGAATGATAGGCTACTTCTTCGTACCGGTCCACTTAGAAAAGAAAATGCGAAAGATACGATTCATCGTGAACCGAAATTTCTCAAAGATTGCGATATATGGACACGAGATTTCCTAGCAGCATTCGAATTGGTAATTGACTATCGGCAATTAGGAATAACTATGAATGTGAACTCGATATTACAATTAGTAAGCCGACTCGCGGAAGTATCCCACGGCTACTCAACCGGATTACCCTCGGCGTTGGGTATAATTTGATCCAGATTCCCGGCTAGTCGATGTGGCACCAACACACGAACAACGCTGCTTGTCTTAATTCGGTTCAACGCTTGCGTCAAGTAAAATTCCACACTCTCTGCATACGTCTACTTCCGAATATCTGCCGGAAACGTTTATTCACAATTTAAGAAATCATTGATTTTAGCACCAACAGTACCAGATTATTATTTGTTTTGCGTCACGAGTGTACTTTGGGATTGCAGTTGTGTGAATTGAACTTTGGCTGTTACTGGATACGGATTTTGTTCGGTAATTAAATCTGGTAAAGCCTAAAGTGGCGTCGGACTACGGGAGCATTATCATGGTCAATTGAGTCGGTAGTGCGATGTGTTATAACTTTTTTAAGTAATTACTTACGAAGTATAATATCGTCGCAAAATAAATATATACTAGTTTTAGGTCTACTAGTTTATTGCATGTCGAGCAGCTATCGAGTTTGTGTTTTATTCCAGCCTTATTTGAAAATCGCATAGTGTTGTCAGACCGATGTTTTGGAAAATTAGCCACCATTGTGCTGGGCTCTCCATTCGCTGAAAATTTTGCCAGGGGCATGAACCGCTCACCCCCCAGGTTTTGAGGGAGGAGGAACCCATTTTTACCAATTGCCGAGAGAAAACGGTTAAAATTCATGTCGAAAACGTATCCAAAACGCTTTTGTTGGAAAAAAGCCTTTTCAAAGCCAACTTTAAAAAAATTTACGACATTTTTATGCTCAAGACGGAATTTTAGCACAAATTTTGATCAAATTTTATGTCGTTTGGGAAAGTTTTTACCGATCGGAATCAAAAAATCTTACCTAGAGATGTTGAACCGGGAGAACCCAAAATTTTGCCAGAGGCAAATCGTTTTTGCAATTGAAGATGCAGGGCTCACCACCTCCCTTCCAATTTAGAGAGCCCAGTTGTGGAAACTAGAGTGAACCTGTGGAGTACATTTTCTAACGGCCAATACGAATGTGCTACAAAACGGTGTCGTTAGCCGTGCCTAGTATTCAAATCAGCGATCACATGTTTAATCTGCAGACAAGAACGGTATACACTATACACACCAGGACTTGTAGCCGTTATCTCCTATTTAAATCGTCATAAATTGAACGGTATTGCCGTAACACAATTGCTTTCAGTGTTGATAATATTGGTCGTATGGTGTTTTAGCTGGACTTATCACTGTTGATTAAGCTAGTTTGCCTCATCGTTACGACGAACAAGCCCTGCTGGCGAGCTCGGTTGATAGGCAACGGAACCCGTACCTTGGTTGGTGGTTATGGCCAATGCAACACCAACATCCACATTCACAAACATCAAATGTCTCCAGAATTCAACCAGTGTATTCAGAATTTAGTGGACCCGTTTGACACAATAAATTTCAGTGTTATATAATTAGTATTAATTAAGGACTGCGCAAAATTCTTTGCTCCTTTCAAGTGGGGGTTATCCTTTCTGCGGTGTAGAGTTTGCAAAGCTTGAAGAGTACGTGAACACACGTGTTTAAAGATTTTTCAGATTTTTAAACAAAAGACGACAGAGATCTTGGTAGCGGCCCTACGGATAACACAAATCAATATGTGATCATGTGTAACAAACTTTCTTCTT
Organism: Trileptium ribeirensis; assembly: GCA_030248225.1. Taxonomy (NCBI): domain Eukaryota; kingdom Metazoa; phylum Nematoda; class Enoplea; order Enoplida; family Thoracostomopsidae; genus Trileptium; species Trileptium ribeirensis. The sequence continues at coordinate 42,883 of JASANE010029205.1, read as the reverse complement.
GTCTAGATCTGCCATTTATTTATTTTGCCGATTAAAGTTTTTCTTTGTTTATTTGGATGTCTCTAAAGTAATTTAGAGCTGGTCCAAATTTCGTATTTGTTTCTTAATGGATAGAACAAGAGGTTTCAAAATTAGATTTTGTGAGGTTTTATAACAGCGGTTTTAACAACTAAACTTATATAATCAGTGAAAGTTTGACTAGTCATCAATCATGCCACGTCCTCCTTCAGTTTATATTGCTCACGATAGAGCATCGCTGATTCGGAAGCTTTCACAATTTTGGGATGAAAATGTTGACCGCAAATGCAGCAAAGAAGGAACCTTGGCGAATAGGCCATTTTTTATCGGGCTTTCAGGTTAGAAATTATTATTGTTGTACTATTATATTTTCCCGTTCAAAATTATTTAGCCAGTTTTTAATTTGGTTTTATTTATTTTTTAGTTGTAGCGGGTTAGACGATGATTATTGGCTGAGATCTACACAGAAAGGGGAGGACAGGAGACCCACCAGGATTTCGCCGATTTCCTCCCACCCCCGAGTTATGCCAACAGGTAAATCTCTGGGCTCTCCATTCGCTGAAAATTTTGCCAGGGGGCATTTTGCTAAGACAAAAAACGCTTAAAATCATGTCAGAAAGACTGTCAAAGTGGTTTTGATGGAAAGAAAAAGCTATTTTGGAGCAAATTTTGACAAAATTTGCGAAATTCTTGGCTTCAGAACGCCATTTTAGCACAAATTTTGATTAAATTTTACGTACTTTGGACCCATTGCAAAAAAATTCTCTAGCGGCAACGACCCGGGGGAGCCCAAAATTTTGCCAGGGGCACCTGTTTTGAACCAGCGGAAACCGAAAATGCCAGGGGCCCCGTCACCCCCGCCGCAATTTGGAGAGCACAGAATCTTGGCTTCCCCAGGTCAACGTACCAGGTAGTTTAAGGTGACACCACAAAAAAGGATCGTCTTAACAAAAAGGTTATAACAAACTTCAGTACTAGGTATATACATGAAAAACATGAAGAAATAAAACCGTTTAATAACCTTACACTGCATGTCGTATTTAGCCGAAACCGGGTCCTGGCTTTATATCAATAAGGTAAAAATAATGGAAGTATTAGTGAGCCTTTTGTTTACTGAAACTGAGTGATGGTTATTTAACTGAATAAGCACATTGGCTTCATTGTTTTAAAGGTATATTAGGCACGCCTATACTCTTTGAGTTGCTACATGAAGCTATGGATGTTAAATTATGGTAACAATATTGTGGAAATTTGCAATAATTATTGTACTAATTAACAATTATATATTGTTTTCCTACCTGGAAAGCTGTTAATCCTGCAAGTAAAAGGCCCTACACATCGTAAAAAAATTTTTTTAAATTCTAATTTTCGTGAAACTTGGGATTTATAAATTTCAAATGTTTACACATATATAGCATTATATTGTTACTATCAATTGTTGCGAATAACTGCTCTTTCATGATTACGTAGAGAAAAATCTTGCAGAATTAACCGCCATTATTTCAACCTGCACCAAGAAACCAAAGAGCGAGCCGTTTCTAAAATTTTTTCAGTTCACGGGGTTAGCCCCTTTGGTATGTAAAAAACTCGGGATAAAAATCCGTGCAACATTGCCACGTGTATTGTGGCATTAGCTGGAAAATACGGATTTGACATTTTTTACAAGATGTGACAGCATATCGACACTCCCCATGCCACAATTTAGCAAATAATAGGCTCAATATTTTCCACACTTGTTAGGAAAAGTCTAGCCATTAATGGGTGCTGAAAATTACAGCTACTATCTCGGTTAATGCGTTTCTGCACCTTCAACTGGGGTTCAGAAAGCTGCGTTTTCAACCTCGAACGCAGACTAGCCACGCTCACCCTTTTTGGCAACGGTGGGAGCTTAACTAGTATATACTAGACAATTCTTATTACTTTGGAATAATCGAAACACTCTATGTTGCGCTCCCACGAGCATACGCGAACAACGTCATAAGCGGACGTTTGGCAGTACTTGTTTGACGCAATATAGCTACAAAGGAGGAAGTTTTGGTATTAGTTTGAATCACAGAAAATTCTGAACTATGGAGCACGTCAAATATTGTTATGTAATTGATATTATTGCGATAGATTTGTTGTTAGCCCTCTGTTCCATATACAGTGTCTTGTAGAGATTAACAAATGCTGTTTGGAAATTAAGAGAGCTAATCAAAAATGCTGCAATGAAAATTAGACGTAAAATATTTTTTATGTTATACACATAGCATCAGTAATAGTGCTGAATTTACGGCTTACCAGTAGCACTAAAACTGATGCTGTTGTGCATTTCTTTTCCTAAACGTGTTCCAAAAAAGTAATCCCTGTCAATTCTCAGATGCTATTATATTTTTGAGTTTTGCCATTATGATTCCACCGGTGTATAATTATAGTTTAATTCCACAAAATATTGGTATAAAACGACTTTTCGCAGGAACCGATTGTTGATTTTTTATAAAATTTGCTATTTTTACATTCAAAAACTATCCTATCGACAGCCCTCCAAAATAAATTTTGCTTAAAAATACTAAATATTTTATTTTCATATTTTCTTATTAATATTTAAAAGTATTAAACATGCAAAGAACTTAAATTTCGAGACAATTTTTTTTTTGATTTTGTTGAACACGGGGGGATTTAGAAAAATGCTTGATCAGGCCATCCCTTCACTGTGTACAGACCAGAAAAATGTTGAACAATAAAATTGAACCCTGCATTTTTCTAAGTTGTGTCTATCGTTCGATAGCAGTTGTATCTTATCTACGTATCTATTCGTTAATTTTTATCTACTTTATTGTCTTTTCTTAGGCGGTAGTATGCCATCGATATTGAGTGCTGCGATTCGTACAAAATTTTCAGTCGATTGGTCCAATATCCGGTTTGTTTATTGCGACGAACGTCTGGTGCCTTTTGCCGACCCAGAATCTACTCATGGCCTTTATTTGTAAGTTGTATCGTTATACAGATTGTGTGTTGTCTATTGAACTTTGAATGTGATAAATGAAGCGAGCGAAGCGAACAATTCTCACTAGCCATGTGGACGTGAAATTTGACAATGTCCATTAATGGTATTGAGGAATTTAACGCTTAACTCAAGGCTTGCTGGGGTGATTGATTCGCGCGATAGCTTATTTGAAACTCGAAATTTCTATTCGAGCTTTCTAAAGCTATAGTTTTGCATCGGAGCACGAAGCCCGTGTTCAACAGGTTCCTTGGAAACAACGGGCCTTACCGAACCCGAAAAATGACGTTATTTATTGTATTTCGATAACCAGTGGAGATATCGGAGTCAAATCGGGCTCATTTTGCATGAGCAAATAAAAGACTGATGCTTTGCTGCGGTGCTTTTTAGGATTTGCGGTTTGGGTCAAAATGAGTGTTTATATGAGTCCATGAGTGCCAAATACCTGAAAACAGTAATATCTCAGTAACCGGTCGAGCTATATTATGTTACTGGTCTGCTTTTATTGACTATGTGCAGCTATTGCCATTATTGACACTGCAGGACTGGGTCAAGATGGTGTCAAACGGATCCCATGGGAGCTAAAATACACAAAACAGCAATATCTCCGTAAATGCTCTCGCTATATGGAGTAGTTCATCCTCTATATATCTTCTCATGGTTTACTGCTATTGTATTTATTTACGCTACAGGGTTGGGTTTATGCGGTTGCTGACCCTCCGTTCCGTTGCAACCGCTGCCAAGCACATGCCGCGAAAGGATGATCCAGTTCCGACACGAAAACTTTGTTTACATTCCGAGCAAGCTTTCACCCATTTTACAGGTGGATACCCTGAAGCAACGTGGCCTTAGTCTCTGGGCCAAGAATATTCACACCCGCAGTCCTGGAGCACGCGATTTCATGATTGTGACGCTTGCGCTCTAACCACTGCGCCACGCAATCACTAGTGTATACACAAAACGATTCTTATAACTGATTTTGAAATGATTCTGAACAAGATCTGTATCATAGAATAACCGCCGTACTTACGTTTTCTTAGCGCCGATGTAATTTTATTTCTATGCAATGATTACTGATCAACTGTGTCTAAATTGTGCTTAATGTTGAGAAATATTAAAAGCCCACAAGTGATCGTAAGCGTTGTTCAAAGCAGATAGTTCGCCGGGACGGGACCTATAGTTTAGCTTCACTGTGATATTATAATGGCTAGCCAATGTAAAGCATAAGTAGTACATGGATACATCGCAATGGATAGCTAATAAACTCGTTTAATGCGTAATCACTCATAGTTGCTCCTTAACAAATCGGGCCGTTGATTGCAAAAGTACTGACCACAAAAGCAACATTTCGTCGTAATTCTGGTCCTGGAAACATTTTACACATTTCGAACCCATATCTGAAATCGGGATGACGTCAACGGCATCCGCCTATCGTAAAAGCTACAGACGCCCAATAAAACCTTGAGCCAACTAGAACCAAATATTCCGAAGCCATGGATATGATAACGGTGTATAATACCCGAATTTAGGTCCAAATCAAAATACTGTTTTCGTCTATTTCGTCCTTCAAAGATATTGGGAAAATATTGATGACATAGTTTACAGCCCAGTCTTTGCACGGCAAAATGTAAATTCAGAACCACCAGTCGGGTGCTAGTTTTGGTAACAGCGCCAATGTGATTTCGACACAACATTGGTGCTTTTTGCCCAGTTATTTGTCAAGTGGGTTATTGGCTATATATTATTCCTTTAGGCGCAATGTGGCATATGTCTTATAATGTGATAATTTCAATCACATCACTTTAGGGATTACCATACTATAGATGAGACCAAAATTTGGATTCGAATTTGGCCCAATAGTGATTATGTTTTAGTCCGGCTCTTGGGGGAGTACACGTACAGATAAATGCTTACAGTTAGGTGTGCATGATTAAAGACAATCAGTAGAAAAAATACGTACTTTGCTGATGCATAGCCACTGTTACAGTAAAATTTTGTATTAGTGCAGTAGCCGAGGAAAAAGATAATCTTATGTCAAAATAAATTTTTATAGTAACGAAAAATATGTTTTTATTTTCTTGTAACGCGGAAGCTTTTGAAAAAAATTTGTTGATCCCGTGCATTAGACATTATAAAGCCGAGTATGTATAAGAAATTTATAGATAAAGCAGAACATTACCGGGTAAAAATTGCAAACGGCGGAGGATATCATATTAGTAAACGTAATAAATTACAAAAAGTGAGCGGAGAAAGTTGAGATGATCTTATAATTTGCACAAAATTAACTACTTAGCTAATTAATTATCTTATCAGCATATACGGCTAAGTTTTAGAGCTTCAGATGTGTCATATTCGTGATCAACGATATCGAAACACTGTCTGAATTTTTTCATTTCTGAGCACGCTTTATAAATTTTCAAAAAAGTTAGCTAAATAATTAGTAATTGGCTAATTAGCGTGTTTTCAACATGCTCGAATAGTACTAAACCTAGATTCGTCATCATCAAGGCCAGCTTTATGTCGTCAACATAATAGCTTTACATTAATTATTCATTGGAAAATAAGCTATTTTTGTTTGAAAGTGCTAAAAATAGGCTAACATGCTTAACTAATTGCTATATAATTAATAATTAACAAAAAAGTTTCGGTAAAAATTATATATATGTTTTGCTCGTGAAGGATATTAGGCCTTTCAAACAACTAAAATTTATATCGGCACACTAGTTATTGAGGAGTTCGACGGACGGACAGACGGTGGCACTTTTATTCCCACCGACGAAAACAAAAACGCTTCGCTTCGCTCTATTCAACAATTTAAGAGCTGTAAATGTTTCTAGGTAAATCCAACAACCATAAATTTAAGAATAGGTAACTTAAATGGTGGACTGTTTACCAGAACATTTTTTTGCATTTTAATACTAAATTCTATTTATTGTATTCATCGATCACTGTCAATCATCTTTTAGCGATTATAGCCTGTCTATTCGAGGGAAATTTTAAGAGGTGTTGCGATCGGGGGCGTCCAAATATAATAATTTATTTTCAAAATATAATATCCTTTAATGCAAAGTCTATAATAGATTGCCTCGGAAGCGCTGTTTGGGCGTCTGATTGTGTTTAAAAGTAATTTTTAAACAAATTTTACTATGTATGAAAATGTTAGCTTTTGTGTTGGAATATATATTAGCTAAAAATCGTAGTTAATTTTTCTGTGTTAGCTGGGGGACGTTTCTACCCGGGAAGGAAAAGAATTTGTTGACTGGACAGTATCTGGAAAAGCCCAAGATTTTATAAAAGAGTATAAGCCTAGGGGTCGAAAAATGTCAGGAGATAGCCCGCCCGCGTTTCAACTTGGAGAACCCTGACACGATGTACCTAGTTCACACACTTTAACAAATTGGTGTGTCAAATTCCATTTTATTTAGTTACTGTTGTTTTAGAAGGTATTTCGTTGACGAACTTCGCGTTCCGTTGTCAGCATTTATACCGATTGATCCGAGCTTGCCAGGTACAACTAGTTTTTAATATGTGAGCAACTACTGTTTGATTTTATCTGTGAGAACTGTTTCAATTTTTTTTGTTCCAGTATATAGATGGGGACTGAAATCTAACGAATTTCGAATATAAACGGGACACTGCTGTTTGGTATGTTGAAGTTGCTGTTTCTATTAAAACAGCCTTCAATTTCTACAGAGAGTTATGGTATTATTTTTAAATTACGTAAAGCTGTAGTGTAAATAATTCGAAGCAACTGAGTGTTTAAGCGATATGGATTTTTATTAAAAATTCCATGCGTCCTGTCTAATCTTCTTCGGGAATACTGATTATATTTTTATAAATTTTTAAAGGCGATGCGCTGCCGAATCACCAAAGGCTTGCACCCGATAGAGATAGGTTCAATTTGTCGGGTGGTTCGATTGTTACTAAACTAGAAATGTATATTACGCCGAAAGCATCAGGCATTCTCATTATAGAATTAAAGGGCACCAACAGAGATTTCATGCGCGAGATGATCGGAAGCTGCGAATTTGGGAGTTATGGGTGCCACAAGAAAAAAATCCAAAACCCGACAGGCCCAAATCTCACCACATGAAAAGCACGAATAAATTCTTGCATAATTCCGCAAAACTCAATTAAAAGCGTGGAAATAATGTGGAAACTAGTGCAGAATTGCATTACGTACGTGGCAGAAGATAATTGTCCGGAAATGTTTCGATTTTGTAAACCTTTCGTGTAACTTGAGGGTGGTTGGGGTAGAGCATGCGACGCATTAAGCCCACGCTAGTGAGAGTTCGATGCATGTCTCAATGGAGATTTACTCTGATTTTCTAAACAACACTCATTGGAAGCTTCAAAAGTTGTGTTATAACACCTTATGATTTGGCTCCAGTTTGACGGCATTGTAGCAGCGACATAATTCTCCTGTAAGTGTAGATGCGGTAATGTAGTTTTGTTCGATGAAAAAAGCTTACAAATATGTTAATTTCAATGACGTAACTAGTTTTCGTTTAACATTAAAGATGTCTGCGGATAATGCTAATTGATCAAGGGGTTTCATTGATATTTTGCGTAATATCCTTAGCTTTTTTTCTTTTAGCTGATGCAAACACAAAATTTTGCAGCATTTTACAATCGTTTATTCGTTTCAGTACGTAGTGCAAAAATACAAAATGTTGTAAAGTGCAAATTAGCTTCCAAACTGTTCTTACAATAAAGAGTGTACTAATCGAAAAACGCTACTGGATTATGTATTTCTCTTCGTTTGATTGGGACCTAACCTAGTTGTTGTTGCAATGTTGGAGTGATTACCGTTGGTTTTTGTGCGAAATATACCCTTAACTGTCGGTTTAGTAGGGTAGATGGTGTCGGCGGTGGAGGAACAAAAATTTTTTCTTCTCAATGTTTCCTTTTTATTTTTCTTAGTGTTGTTTTAAATTTTTTATAATAATTTTGCTCATAATAAAATTTTTCGAATTTAGCTGTGGGGTGGGAATTTGGCTGAGAGGCCTCGGGGAGGGACAGGTTTGGTGACAGGACCTTCGTGGGGGTGTTCGTAACTCAACGAGGTAACCCTCCTCGCCTATGAGCATGCACAGGTAACACCCGCTGCGCTACTAATGGATACCTACGCATTAAACATATTACAACGAGCACAAGATGTTGCCACTGCAGTGGTTACTTTAATTCCTGTTATCGCCAACCATATCCTTTGATGTTATCCTGTAGACTGATCAGTATTTTGTGTTCAGTTGCCGAATGCGCCAGTGACTATGACACTAAACTGAGGGCAGCAAACGTTCCGCTGAACGCAAATGGCCATTTCGAGCTCGACTTGGCGCTGCTTGGTCTCGGCCCTGATGGTCACACGTGCTCACTGTTTCCAGGCCATTCGCTGTTGAAGGTAGGTGTCAATCATATTTCTGCGATTTTACAACGCATCAACTTTTTAGTTGCTATATATTATTTAGATCAGACACCGTCGTTTTGGATGCTCTAAGAAATTACATTTTTCCACTACAACTACGATTTCTAGCTCAGAGGGACATTATAATCGTTGTAATTATACTTGGAGAAACTAACCTGAAAAGATTGTCAAAATCTGGTACTTCACGTTTGTTGTCATATATGGTCACATTTATCTATACTTTAAATCTGTCTTCAGCGAAATCCTACCATCCAGTTGTTCTAGGGTGGTATATCCAAACATCCATTCGTAGTAAACGAAATTTCAATCGATTTCGACACAATTAAACAAATTTCGTCTAATTTCGACTCAACAAAATTTCAGTCGGTTTTGAACTATTGGTGTTAAACGAAATTTCTATCGATTGCTTTTTCGACCAGTTTGTATTTCGATCGTTTTCGATTGCAGTTACTTTTGGACGAGCGTGTGCATTAAATACAAAACCTGTTACACAGTTGCCAGTGATTAAACACAGTGGCAATCATAGATAAACCACGCCCACTGCGCTCCACTCCTACTTGCGAGATACTAGTGTGTAACTCCATATCGTGAAGGTACATGGGATGCTTTGGAAATGCGGTACCAGTCATACTATCACAGTTGTAAGTTTGTGTCGTAATAAAACGTTTTTATTTTACTTTCAGGAAACTACTTGCTCAGTTGCGCCGATCTCCGATTCACCGAAGCCGCCTCCAAACCGGATCACTTTTACTCTTCCAGTTCTTAACTCAGCTCGTTGTGCGGCGTTTATTACCACTGGCGAATCGAAGGCTGATGTGGTCAAGGTAGGTATTGTCAAGAATGTGATGGCGGCTAGACGGGGTTTTGCTGATCTCCATCGTAGTTGAATCTTAGTGCTAAATCGATGTAATATTGCATTGTCGGGTCATAGATTGTTTCGTAAATCAGACTGTCGCCTGCTTAACAGTGATCCGTTGACGACTGCTTAAACAATGCTGAAAATCATTGTTTGGACTACGTTGATTTTAATGTTCTTTGTTATAATTGTTACTAATCTTAGTGCTCACGGCTGCGACGTCACGACCGCCAGCCCGTGTTTATCTATAACCCGCCAGCTTGGTTTTAGATATACAAGAGTTTAAATTTTTCTAATTTAAGCAGTTAGCAGGCTTTTGTTCGTTGTAAATCTAAATTTGTTCTTTTGCTTTTATGTAAATTCAGTTTTTTTTCGGGTGTTTAACTTGAAATTGGTCTTTTGGTTTTTGCTTCGTCTGTTCAGGTTTGATTGTATCAAACAATAACTATGAACGATTTGTTTCGTTGCTGTTTTAGGACATTTTAGAACCATCACATTCTTCAAGTGACCAGATATTGCCGGGATCACTTGTCGGTCTTGACCAGGACGAGCGTCAACAGTTACACTGGTTCCTCGACAACGAAGCTGCGTCAAAACTTTCGTCTAACGTGGCGCAATCGTCTATTTGAATGAGTTGATTAAGAAATAAGAATGATTTTGGTATTGGACTGTGATATAATTTTGTAATATTTGTATATTATTGAGTTTTTGCTAAATATCAATATTATTGTACAATCTCATTGTGTATTCTACATAGACGTCGGAGCCGGTCTGTCTGTTTTTCGAGCGACAGAAACTTAAAATCTATCTATATTAGTTGCTTTTTCCAGCCAATACATCTACATTTTTTAACTGTAGTGAAGTGGCCTGTAGAATTGACTGCACACACGAATGCACTTTGATAGAAGCTGTTCGATTGAGATGAAACGTTTTTCTGATAAATTGTATTGTTAATAGTTTTATTTGCATTTTGAAAACTGTTATGGAATAGCGTTGTCAAAAATACAACTACAAGTATGACACGGAAATGGTAACAATTAAATTGGTCGAGACCAAATTTATGAATTGGTTGATGAGATGTCATTTTGTCACACACATTCATCTGTACTGTCCAAATTCAAACAAACAAAACAAAATTTTATTGGTTGATCATTGCATATATTTTATAGATAAATACCAAAATTAAAAGTAAATGTTGTTATTCTTGTTACAACAAATAATCACCATTTGTGTCAACCAATAAAGACTAATCAGCTAGGGTTGCCCTCTTACAATACTGACTATATGTGTCTGTCATAATGCAAAAAACGAGTTAGGTCAACCTATTCAAGAAAAGATGGCTACAAGTCCACCTCCTTACACATTTTAGTAGCAACAGATCTACGTATCGGTTAGAAAATATATAGTGCAGATTCTGTATTTGTGGGCTAAATATTTTGTTTAAGACAAATTTTTTAAACACAAGTGTCCATTATTTATGCAAAGTGGCTTAGCAGCTCTTGGTACATTTGACGTGACAAATTGTCCCATTTACAAACCAGTCTCATGTGTAGTTTTTGCGCGCTTACGTTGCATCAGTAAAGTACACAAATTTGTATAACAGGACTTTGCGTTCACTGTAAAGAAACGGCGAACATGTGTTAAAATGAAATACCCTGCCAACTCGTGTATGTCACAAAGTTCATTCGGGGTGGCCGCGACCTTGAAAAACCTTGAATTTCAAAATTAAATTGACCTTGAATTTGGCGATATACTGTACTGAAAACGAAAAAACCTTGAAAAACTGATACGTTTTGACAGAGTGTTCGGGCCCAGGAAAGATTTGAAAGAAACTGATCTTCGTCCAAAAGCCTGAAAAACTCATTTCTAACTGTCCTTGACTGCATCTGTTTCCCCTGATCGACAACTTGTCTTACAAAACTTTATGGTCCCCTATCCTGTCGTGTGCACGTTTAGCCGACCCTGTGCAGTTTCTGCCCGCTCACTGCGAAACAAAGTATTGTGGTTGCTGAGTGAACGCACTGCTCGGGCAGTTGTAGCGATAGAATGTTGCAAAGCGCGACGACCCCTAGTCCTGTCGTGTGCTCTACACATTTAGCCGACCCTGTGCAGTGTTTGCCGGCTCACTGCGAAAGGAAGTTATTGTGGTTGTTGAGTGAACGCACTGCTCGGGCAGTTGTAGCGATAGAATGTTGCAAAGCGTGGCGACCCCTAGTCCTGTCGTGTGCTCTATTTGTTGTTTGGAGTAGTGTTTCAGAGCGTAGTATAGGTTCCATAGCGTTATATAATAGCTTAGAAGTAGAGCTTAGTAATAGTTGTCATTATGTCTGCTGCGAAACAGCTGTCGAAATTTATTAGCAAATGGATGGACCCGATTCAGTACCCTGAATTCATCTGGCTGCGGCGTGTTCCGGGTAATGATAATAGTGCCCATTGTACATTATGCCGGCAGGATTTTTCGCTTGCGCGGATGGGAGTTCAAGCTGTGCAAAGTCATCAGAAATGCGCTGGGCACACTAAGTCTGTGGCCGTCCTCGATAAGCTGCCTTGCAACCGAGAAATGCTGCATGATCCTCGTCGCACCGCTTCGGTATCAGCGCCTGTAGTGGCTTCAACTTGTCAGGACACACCGCAGTGTCATGCAGATGAGCCGCAGGGTGCACTATCAAGTGCAGGGCCTACATCGGTGCTGAACTGGGGTGTTCGTGAAGATGTGACAAAAGCTGAAATTATGTGGGCGTTGAAGACGGTGAGCGGTCACTTCTCATATCGCTCAGCTGAAGGATTAAGCGACACGTTTCACCGAATATTTCCCGACAGCGCCATCGCAGCTGATTTTTCTCTGAGCAAAGATAAGGCGCGATATTCAGTGATTTTCGGGCTAGCTCCGTTTTTCGAGGCCAAGCTGTCGTCCGAACTCACGTCCTCCGGTGTTGTGTTCGTGATTTGCTTCAACGAAGCATTGAATAAAGCCTCTCAGCGCACACAAATGGATTTGCTTGTCCGAACAAGACGCCAAGTGCAAGTCGACCGAAGCAAGCCGTCGTAAACGCGCCAAGGCTGAATTGGATGAACTTAAAGCCACTCTCAAGGCTGATACTCGTGCTCAGGAGTCTATCATCGACAGCCGAATCGCTAAAGTTCAAAAGCTGATGATGGATTAAATCAAGCCATTTTCCCAGGCTACGGCCATGGAGCGGCATGTCCATGGAAACGAATTTGACGCCCGTTGCCTCCGCAGTCTACTGTGGGAAATCGTGATATCAGCCAGGTGGGTTTCTGTTGTGTGTATTGTATTAAATTTACTGGTAGAACCTCATTGAAAGACTTAGCTCAATTAAAAAACCTTGAATTTTCACTGAAAAAACCTTGAAAATGAGAGTTGAAAACTCGCGGTCACCCTGTTTATAACTACATTATGCATCATTTACAATAAGATGCGTGCGCACGGTCCTAATTATGCCACGCGTTCAAATGGGCTAGCTACTATGTCACGCATGCAGTTCAGCTCGACTATTAAAATTTTGAATAGTTTAGCTAGGCTATGCATTTGTCATCGAGTGTCGAGCCGGACTGTGTTTTTGTCACAAGGCGTTCAGCTAGGCCCTATAACTTAAGCCAGGGACTATTTAGTCCTCGAACATTACGATTTACTATATATACATATCAAAATAGTGCCCCAAAAGTGGCATACAGCTTAAAACGTTAGTTGTATATATTAAAACAAATATATAACTTAGAATTAGTGTGAAAATACTATAGAACAAAATGCTATTACACTAAGCACAATACTAAATGAAATTTCTCAATTAACAGTTCAGGCGGACGCTCCGTTTGTCCCGCAGAGCCTAGCTAAGCTCCCTGATTGCCACATTAAGACTAGCTAAGCTGGGAAAATGTACCATTATAGTTCAGCCAAACTAGTTGAGTTGGATGTTTGACATAAATTGGCCCTGGCGCACGTATGTTATCGTAAATGATGCATTACGCATTTAGATATGTAATTAATGTAAAGTAAATTATATATATGTCTAGTTATCGCTACAGTGAAACAATCTTGTATTTATCTTAACCATGCTGCAGGAACAACTATTGCATATCTTGCTATAATAATCAGCTTGCTTCTGACGCAGCAATAAATCGACGGTTCTGCTGTTGTGCAATAAGCAAATGTTATTGCAGCAGATTTATTTTAGTTTGTTCTATTTAGACGGCAGTATAAACCAATTTTATTGCAAAAAATGTGATTTTAGCTTGTGCAACTGGGAGTGCAATAGAAGCAAATATTATTGTAGCAACAATATTTTTTCTAGTGCTATTGAAGGCATTATGTGTACAATAACACAACGCCATGGCTATCTTGTTTTTATAAAATATGGTCCTTGCAATAGCTTACAGTGAGCAATTCATGCAAACAGATCAGTGTGAATGCTGTATTATACGGAAGACATCTAGCGTACGTCATTCCCAGCTATTGTTACATTGCCGCGCCACTGCTGCAGGTTTCACAACATTTACAATGCAAAGATGTTGTTCCTCGTTGCATCATCGTGCAGCAATCCTTGTTGATCATACAGTCGGTGTGGAATCTCAAACATTGTTGTTACAAGTCATTTAATATCAACCGTAATGCTCGCTACCGGCGTCGTTCGAATATTTTGTTGTTGTACGAAGCTTGTAGAAACCGATAAAGTCGTTACAATGTAACGACTGCAGTGTAACGAACGATGCGATTTTCACGTAACCGTGTGCAGTGGGTGTACGCATCTTTCTGTGAACTGCGAATTTGAAAATTACTGGGTGCATCAAATGTAGCATCACTCACAAAATTTTGGGCTCTACATAGCACTCCCCAAAATTTTAGAAAATTGTTTTTCCTCTCCTTTCAGTTTACAAACCTATGATATATTATTTATCGTGGTGTAGACATTTTATAAATCATTCGACATTAAATAAGACGTTATTGTCAAGTTTTGTTGTAAGAACCAACAGTTTTATATTATTAGTGGTGAGATTAAATCTTTGTAATCAAACGTATTAAACGGTTTGATTCGCTTGTAGTTCGATAATGATTCAGTGTATCAGCGTCCTGGATCATTTGCTGGTTTTGCGCAACTTCGCGGACACCACCAACGAGGTGGCACCGTTGCTGTTTGTAATGGCCGTGTCCTCCGCTTCGCTGTTATACGGAGATCGTATCCCTCGAATTGCAGCCTGTTGCGTTTTATCACTTCGCCAGAGTATATACGCGTGCGTTGCTTCAGCCATTGAATTTCGACATAAGGTAGTATGGTGCCGCATTGTAACACCGACGTCGACGGAGCCGACAAAGGCTGTCGAATATTTCAAGCCGCTGTACTCCTGAATTTCAGGTTGTTCAAGCTCGGTTTCATAGAGCAAGACGAACGTTCACATTTCTTCTCTCGAAAGGTGCGAACTTGGGTTTGCCATAGTCGCATGAGTCGGTTGGAGACAACTCAAGCTGTGACTATTGTCGCTTCCATCTCGACTTTAATCGATCCTGTACCTGTGAGCAACTGACTTGCCAAGTAGCAAAAATTGTTCACAACCTTGATTAGCATGGTTTCCAATGGACGATCGTGGCGGTAGCGGCAGAGCATCACGTTAGTTTTATTTTGTTTTTTTGACTGATTGTTAGTCCATTGCGCAGGCTTGCAGCACTGATTCTACCTGGAATTGATTATAGGCTGGTCATTGTGCAGCAGCGGCGTCTATATATATGTCGCATCGGAAAATATATGCGCCGCGCTATTGATGATGGAACCACATTCGAGTGCCGTACGTATAATTCAGTCGGAGGCTAAAGTTGGACGGTGTGAATGCCAAGATGGACCCTGTGGGACGGTGGACTTAAATTCGAATACTTGATTACCCAATTGAGCAGCTTTGTACGATAGTTCAAAATAGTACTTTCATAGTGTCATTTTGAGTTCATATTACTAAACGCCAATAAATTTTTCAAGTACATATAATTTCAAATTTTAAAATGAGGGAAACAATGCGTCTCTCGAAGAAAAAGCTTCAAATATATTTAGCTGCAGATACTCAGGACGTCTGGAACGTTCAAATATCGGATTGCTAATACCATTTCAAAGCTTTCCAGAGAAATTTCAGCCATATTTGACAACTGACGCCATTTCAGTTTTATTAATAATGTTTTGGTGTTACATACATGGATAGTACTCATGAGGTGTGAGAAGTGTTTGGTATTAGATTTCGTCAACTCTAGTTGAATCTTTAGCCAATTCGGTTAGTTCATTAATACAAAGTCGCAGCACGCTGTCTGATTTTGGTTACATCCTGCTTTGAATAAAATGGAATGTATTTAAGTGCCACCAAAAGTGGATGATGACTGAATGTAGAGAAGAGTGTGACACTCTAGCTTTGCCTTGCTAACAACCTTGGCGGCACTGTACGACGCGGTCGTTTTCGTCCTTACCCCTCACAGGTTTATGAGCCACTTGTTGAGTCATAAACATGACTAGCCCACCCATGCTCCTAGATACTACATCCAGACTTCCTAGGTTTTTACACCACCGACTTGTAACCCAGCTGTGTTCGTGGACCACAAAATTTAGACTCCACGCATGTTCTTGAACCACTTTTTCATTTTTGAAAAAAACTTGTGAAATTTATTTAGTGGTCATTGAACATAGGTGGGATTTCAAGTTAGTGGTGCATGAACATGGACCAGATATAAATCAGTGTTTCAAAAACCTGGTGGGTGTTTTATGTGTTGTCGTCTAAGGATGAAAATGACCGCGGGTGATATGAAAAACCTGAACAACCCTCGTCAGTTGTTACTCAACTTTGGTACGTTGTTACGCGTAAGCGCTTGTATCTGTATGTAACAACATTGCTAATGTTTACGCTCGAATGTTACTACATGCATTTGCAGCTTTATAACAATAATCGAATATTGTTACGAGCAGACATATATAACCATTACATGCTCAAGGTCCGAGGTGTCAGGGGATGGTGGTATATTACATTGGTATTTAGATAATAATCAATATGCATTGCTAATATTTAGTAGGTATTTGAATAGTTAACAGAATAAAAACTTCCGAAATTTCAAGCAGCTGGGCTATAATAAAATTGCGTTGGTATAATTTGTAAGCAGTTTGCTAATTTTAAGAGTGGCTTCCTATTTCTACCTATTTTTGAGAAAACTCGGTAAATATAGGGCAGATTAAATATCAACACCAGCACATCACCTTGGGAGATAAATATATTGACTACAATTTGTACACTCAAATCTCACCCTTGAAGGCTCACAAACGCCCGCTGCGCATCGAAGACAAGTGGAAAATTTGCTTAAAGTATGCAAACATTAGTGTAAAAATGGGAAAAATATTGGAAAATTTTGTAAAAATCCGCAAAAATTATACAAAATGTTAGCAAATTTGGGAAAAAGTTTGATTTTCAGAAATCAACTTCCCTTGCCTACCCGCCCTCCCGCTCCAACTGCCATTTACCCATCTAAGATGAATCGGTCTCGCATATTGTAAGAGATGTCACCTTTCATTGCTTTATCGTACCTAAGTCGGCTTGTTTTACCACCGCAATATTTTCATAAACATGTCGCAATAACTTATTTTAACAGTGATTAAATCAAAACATTTATATTGAATCAGTCATCATGTGCATTATTATTGTGTTAGCAAGTCAACTAGTCATATAAACGGCGTATTCATTGGATTAATATTAATTTAGCAAATGCTGCATTCGTCATCACAAAATACTAAACCCGTTAGATGAAGATAGTGTAAATGAATAGACTTGGAAAATTTTAATATGATCATCACATCAGCAGCGTAATACTTGACCAATATCACCTGTAAAATGTAACGATTTTCCACATTGAATGTTTAAGGCAATAAAGGAAAGGCTTTTTAACGAAAATACAAATCAGAAAATGTTTAATTATTGAAACGTAGCGAACGGAGTTTCCATTGGGGAAGAATCGTGTAAATTTCTTTTTCTATATAAATCATAATTCATCTTCGAATGGATAAATTTCAGTAAACTTTTTATTCGACAGCTGACTAGGATGAGCCGCTAGTTGAACCTTCTCTTCGGGGTCAAAATGACAAAAATAGATTTTTAAGCGGTCTTTACCATATCTGGCCCTACGGGTACCAATGTAAGCAGCCTATACCTCGCGACACAAGGTTACATCGCATAATAGATACAGACTTAGCTTCTCGAGATCTACAACTTTACTGGCCACGGATTATTGCTGGACCACTCCCTGGGCCGCTGTAAGGCCGAATATGGTTCATCACAAGGTTACATCGCATAATAGATACAGACTTAGCTTCTCGAGATCTACAACTTTACTGGCCACGGATTATTGCTGGACCACTCCCTGGGCCGCTGTAAGGCCGAATATGGTTCATCACAAGGTTACATCGCATAATAGATACAGACTTAGCTTCTCGAGATCTACAACTTTACTGGCCACGGATTATTGCTGGACCACTCCCTGGGCCGCTGTAAGGCCGAATATGGTTCATCACAAGGTTACATCGCATAATAGATACAGACTTAGCTTCTCGAGATCTACAACTTTACTGGCCACGGATTATTGCTGGACCACTCCCTGGGCCGCTGTAAGGCCGAATATGGTTCATCACACACAACTTGTTAAAAGTCATTAGTGCGTAAGTAAATTTACGGCGACCTCGCCAACCATCCTATTCTGCCATTACCGATATCGAATCGCAAACCTTTGTTACGGAAAACAGGCTTAATTTCATCGCGTTTTTCCATAGCCGAAAATTGGCAAAATCATATCGAGTGCCAGAAATTAGACCTTGTGTTCGAACAGAATTTTGGCGATTTCAGTTTGCAGAATTTCTGTTCCCTAATGCATTATCATTTAAATTTGGATTATACAGTGTTCGCGAACAAATTTAATGCAAAAGTGACGTCACAATCAAATCGACAAATTTTCGTTCTCGAACATAATTTTACTTCACTTTTCGTGAACACAAAACGGTTAGATTTCAATCGCGAGCGCTGTGTTGGCGAACAGTTTTACGTGCTTTTCAATGGACCAAAAAGCGTCCCGTAACAAATTTTAATCCAAAAATACAAAATAGGATGGTTGCCAGGGTCATGAAGTTTATTCGCGCATAAACACAATAACCTAAAAGTGAAGCCACGCTCGCTTCGTTTCATCCTCGCTTGCGTGTTGCGCATTGCCTAAAGAGCAAGTTCGAACTTGCACTAATACACCAAAACGTGGGTCTTTTGTATATTTTGTCAGTGTATTGTGTTGTTTTTAAAAGAGCTAAATTTGTAACCTTAACATGATCATGAAGTACAGATTTGTCTGATTTGTTCAGTTTCCTGTTCGAGTAATAAAAGCACACAAGTGTACTATAACGTCCTGAAATCACCAACACACTTTGATGTATTAAGATACTGTAATACTCTTACCCACAGAAGTGCTATACGCCCCTTACCCCGGAGGAGTTTTGACCCCGCCTGGTGCCCAACTGCTGAAGATATAATGTTAAAAATACATCACGTCAGCAAATATGTAAACGTGCAATGTTTGCATGTTGATATGTACTAAATCTGGACGAATACGGATAAACTATGTCGGAATTCAAAGTTGGCAGTGAGCAGAACATGTGCTTTTTTAAATTGTAGTAATATTTAATTAATAGTCATAGCTTGATGTTAATTGTTAATTTTGATTTTCCGTCAATCTCGTTGATTTCGCGTTCAAAGGGAATCAATTATCTATAGCTTCGCGAAGAACGAGTTCAGCCGGTACTTCCCGCCAGGATCAAGGCTTGTAAGGGCGGTGTGGCATTAGGAAAAGTAGGATTATTTTCCCCGAGAGAAAATCCTTAGGTAAAATTGAGTATCGATATCTTCCTGAACTATTATTGTGTTGATTTCAGCTAGTTAATGCCTCTAAGTTTAATTCCACATCCATTTTTCTTGACCCGCTTCGTAGACGTCACATAGTTCCTGTAATCTTTATAGAAATCAAGTTTAGTTGGTGTGCGTCGTAAAATAATCATTCTGGTTCTCTTTGATATCACAATAAAATCATTTGGATATAGTTAGATCCAAAGTTTTACTTGCTTGTTGACTTGTGTTGGGGGCTTGCAAAATTTTTCTAAATCATTCTGGTTCTCTTTGATATAGCTTTCACAATAAAATCATTTGGATATAGTTAGATCCAAAGTTTTACTTGCTTGTTGACTTGTGTTAGGAGCTTGCCAAATTTTTCTAAATCAATCTGGTTCTCTTTGATATAGCTTTCACAATAAAATCATTTGTATATAGCTAGATCCAAAGTTTTACTTCCTTGTTGACTTGTGTTAGGAGCTTGCAAAATTTTTCTAAATCATTCTGGTTCTCTTTGATATAGCTTTCACAATAAAATCATTTGGATATAGTTAGATCCAAAGTTTTACTTGCTTGTTGACTTGTGTTAGGAACTCGGAAAATTTTTCCAAAGCTGATCACGGTTACAAAATTTATTAACAGTAATTTCTTGGAGTCGGATCTCGCTGTAGGCTTATGGAATACAGAGTCGGTTTTCAAAATCTTTTAGTCTAATTCAACGTTCGGCGGTCTTGCTGCGCGTGTGGTCGAACAACCGATATCGATTGGAAAGAGGACGAGGGGCTTTGTGGGCCCTACCAAATCTGGGTGTGTCATAAAATTTGTCACTGTTACGTCGAGCACACAAAATTTGCCTATATCGACCCGGTTCTCGAGCAGAGCATCAGGCCCGGCCCAGGGCTACCATCATGGAGAAAATTCTAAGATCGGAATCACTTGAGCTTGGGGGTGACGTTCCTTGACCAATGTACTACTGTATTATTTTGTTTTATCGCGTTATCTTTAATTTTCCGTTTTTTTGTATGATAACACATGCATTTTGTTACAGTATATATTATAACTATTATAGTTAGGCACTATATAACAATAATAATACGCACAATTGTATGCGTTGTAATCCTATCAATTTGTTGCTAACGAGTTCGAGCATGGTCCCAGGGAACGAGGTAAATTTTAAACATGAACGTAGGAGATTCCACTAAAATCGTTACTTGAAAATAGTGCTGACCGGTCAACAATATTTTAACATATTTCTCTTGCCCATGCAGTAACCGGGTCGTAACATTATACCCTGTTGAGTGGAGAAAACTGTTGATTGCGCAAAGAGAAAACTGATGCTCAAGGTATGCGTTCGGATGCCGCAAGTTCCAAATGCATTCGTGGTCCGGTTACCTCAATAGCAGGGTTTTTGGCAAATTTATCAATAAAATAGTCATTTCTTAGTGATTCAAATTTTGGTACAGCTGAACAATGTAAATTCCCTTTAGGCTAGCTTTATGCGGCGTTCACGTTATAATGTACCCGCTGTTTGGAACTTTTGACCCACTGTAGTCTTGACCCTACCGTATAGACAGTCAGGGTGACACCCATACTGTATATCAAATGCCGAGGGTGTACGGCACACCCTTAGCTACTACATTTTTTCTAGACAGTGTCGTACACATCCTTAGCTACCGATTTGGCGCGAATTAACTATAACGGACACCGTCTGTAGCTAATGCGGTTTATTAGTCAACTGTCCTGTGGAGTTTTTCCTAAATTCTCCATATTTGTATCTAGCCCATATGAACACTGCTCAAATAATTCCGAACACTGTCAATAAAACTGCCAGAAGACACGGTGTGCCTGACACTGTCGGTAAGCGGTAATACGCGTAACTAGCTACCGTTGAAAAAATTTATTAAAAACATGGGGGTGTCTAAGACACCCTGTTGTCAACAGTGTGTCTGACACTGTGTGGGGCACATAGGTTCCAAACGTTGGGGACATTATAACGTGAACGCCGCATTACGCCGTTTCCTTATGAATTCCGGATGCCCCTCCGGAGCCTAATCTAGAGTATGGTTACAGAACTATAAAAAAAGTTCGTTATGTCTGCGCGGGCGCTAAAGTTGGTTAAATATTGGATCTCCAAATGTAACACAAAATTGCCCCACCCGAAATTATAGTCAAAACGTCGTGCTAGTTCACTTAAAGATGTTTGAGATCATGCTTCCAGCGTTTAGGGCACAGTTTTATCATTGTACTAATGTGCAAGTTCGCTAGGGCCAGTCGGTAACTAGGATTCTTACTTAGTGAACCTTTGAAAATGCCAGAGAGTCTTTGCTCATAACTCGGCTTCCAATTTGGGCAAAACATCACAGGAACACGTAATAAAGTTTCAAGGAATTGCACCATCTATATCAATGCTGTACCATTTCAGAAGCTGCGTCAAACTTTTATTTTTGCATATTTTTAAAAACTAACCTCGGCGATAGATCTTCGATCTGACCCTCCGCGGATTGTTTGTCCTTGTGACCATCAGTGGTTTATTTTCAAAGAGATACTGATTTCCCACCAAAATAATCTTGAAATCATTTTTATCTCTTCTCAACGTGCAGCCATTAATGTCATAAAATATTCTGGAAAATGTCATAAATAATATAAGAGTAGTATTAAAAGGATAAAAGGCAGCTTATGGTAGTTCTAATAACTCGGTTGCTTGGCCTTGTGCTAAGATCACAACAATGCGGCGTTTACTTTATAAAGTACCCCCATGTGAAAGTTGTGTCCCCCTATAGTCTAGACCACACCATACAGTGGTATACGGTATATACCCACAGTATGTGATGCAAAAGATGGTGTATGAGACACCATTCACGTAGCTATAGTGTCTTAATCTACCTATTATTTTTTATGGCGGTGTCAAGGACACCATTCACCAATCCATTATATATAGCGTGTAAATAACAGCATTGTGTAGCTAACGCCATATAAAATTTATGGTGTAGTCTACACCATACTAACACCGACAGTACACTGCCTATGTATACTATCTGAAAAGACCGTCAGAAAAACCATGGTGTCTAAGACACCATGTAATTTATGGTGGAAGAGACACTCAGGGTGGACAAAACTTTCACATGGGGGTCCTTTATAACGTAAACGCTGTACAAGATGCTTTTATTCACTCTAATTATAGCTCCGAGTATGAATAAAACTGTGCCCTTAAAATACTTAAGAAATTGTTCGCAAATTGTACTGATGCTATAGATTCCTAAATCATAACAAAATGGTTTTACTCATTTTAATGATCATCAAGATCTGAGTATGAATAAAACCGTGGTTCCGAAACGTTACCTTGGCTGCTGTCTCCATCAAGGTGCGTTATGGACTTGAAGATGCCGACAAGGCGTATAAATTACGCCCCAAAGTCCGGTGGTGCGATACACTTCTTTCGCAGACCAAAACCCATGGCTTTATGGGCTCGAATTGCTTTGTATCTCTGCATGAAAATGTACACTCTAATATTTTTCCGTTTCTGCAGGCGTGCCTTTTAACCGTTTTCAATGTTATGTTTATTCCATGTTATGCAAGACTAAACTTAACCTGCGCCCACTAACTATATTATTTTGTAAAACCCGATGTCGAATCCACATCCGTTGTTAGCGAACAAATAATAATAGGGATTCGATTCATTGCTAGCCCAGAAGTAATGATTCGCATACGGCCAATAACAGTTCTACGACAATTATTAATTTTCGCTTAGGATTCGTATCTGTTCGCGAACAAATTCAATGTAAATGCGACGGCATAAACGAAAGGGCCCTGTATTTTGTCATTATGTTTGCGAACATAACCCTCCATAATTCAAACGCGACAAAATTTCCTTGGTAAACAATTTTAATGTTCGTAAACAGAAAACAGCAAATTTTTGCTTGACTTGATAGAGTTCGGCAACACAATTTTTTCAAATAACAAAATAGGATAGTCAGCGGGCGCAGGTTAAGTTTACTCACTTAACACGCAAGTTAAGTTACGCTTTTAAAAGGGAGAACGTATTCTGTTTACGCATTTATACATGTGTTAGGTTTAAGAATGGATCAGCCAGAGGATGAGGAGAAGCAAAGGTGAAGGTTTGTATGCCTTTAAGGATTTCGATAGGATTGGAAATTTTACTGCCACTTTCTTAATTACATCGGATCAAACACACGACCGTTCGGGAATGGGAAGCTTTTACCGGCCATTCACCAAGAGGCGAGTGGCAACGATGTTGAAATTAGCTAGGGGATAATGAAACGTAGAAATAGTAAATCTACTGGGGATGACAACAGCTTTCATCAAACTATTTCACAGTGGTTAACCTAAATGGAAAACAATAAATAAGTACGACAATACACTTGAACAACTTTTAGTAACCGAGAGAACCGGGCACGGTATCGATGAGGTGCAATTGGTCACCGGTTAGGAATTCGAATTCTTTTCGGTGCGAAATTTGGTTGGCTTTCCAACGAGTTCAATTTGAAGGAAGCGGTTCATGGTTGTCGAGTTATCTTAATAAATACCTCCTTCATCTGTTCAAACAACCGCTACTTACGCAAAAATTAGGTTGTTGCTGTCATTTAACCGTACTTAGATCTATGATTGATTGTCTTATTGCTATTCTCATCTCAACCGTTAATTCCTCTATTCTTGCGCCAACCTGCTTTATCGTTTTCTGGTCGCATCTCCTGTCGCTCTAACCGTTTGGAGCCATGGTGCTGACAAAATCGCTCAATATCAGTGCGATCACGGCGTTTGCAACTCTTTACGATTTTCCATTGCACGACTTTTATCGGCATCTTAGCGCGACTGCGTTACTTAG
This sequence comes from Trileptium ribeirensis, assembly GCA_030248225.1. Lineage (NCBI taxonomy): Eukaryota > Metazoa > Nematoda > Enoplea > Enoplida > Thoracostomopsidae > Trileptium > Trileptium ribeirensis. The sequence goes on along the minus strand of JASANE010029205.1, from coordinate 18,864 downwards.
GCACAACTACAACTGAGGAACATTATAATTTCTTATCTTATTCTTCGTTTAGTGCAAGGGTACAACGAAAGTTCACTCGTGCCTTTTTGCAGCTATACTGTCCTTTGACCAGGAGTGTCATAGCCACTCTCTTTTTTCAGGAGCATCTCCGGTAATCTGTACTTATGTAGCCCGGATTTCAAGAAATCTAACGAGCCAAGGTGGGTCTCAATCCGCCCAGCCGTTAAGCCGCTAGAAAAGTTGTCCTTCCGTTTTATGCTTTTCATACTCTATAGTGTCGAAATTGATATCTACTTTCTCTCATCTTGCCACATTATTTTTACTCCAATTGTAAGTAGCTGCATGGGACCCGTTATACTATTAACGTATTCTTTATCCAGTCCTCTGTTGGCCATAATATTTAATTATTTTAGTAATAATATTCGACACTTCTCGGGTTAAAGCGCTTCGACGTGGGAACTTCTGGCTTGCCACACGTAAAAAAGATTAAAATTGATGAAAGAAAGGGTAAAATTTGGACCTTCGTTCCAGTTTGACAGATGGTTTCCCATTGTTTTCAGACTCTGTCATACGGGGTTCCCAGTTTATGGTAGATAAAGTTGTCAAGCTTTTCCGATTTGGTGCCGAGACAAAATTAGAAAAATGAGGGGCGACAAAAAATCTTCTCCAATTGGGCGGTGACTAGATTTCTTACAGTTTGATAGCGGAAATCGTCGACCAACCCAAAATTGTGTATTGTTAGTGTTGCAAAATTGTGTATCTAGTCCTTCAATCTTTAGGTTCATCGGGGTTCCGCAAGTATCAGTAATGTCAGGGATACTTAACCTTTGTAATAGCTTAGTAATTACCCAGTCTTCTCCAATTGGGCGGTGACTAGATTTCTTACAGTTTGATAGCGGAAATCGTCGACCAACCCAAAATTGTGTATTGTTAGTGTTGCAAAATTGTGTATCTAGTCCTTTCATCTTTAGGTTCATCGGGGTTCCGCAAGTAGCAGTAATGTCAGGGATACTTAACCTTTGTAATAGCTTAGTAATTACCCAGTCTTCTCCAATTGGGCGGTGACTAGATTTCTTACAGTTTGATAGCGGAAATCGTCGACCAACCCAAAATTGTGTATTGTTAGTGTTGCAAAATTGTGTATCTAGTCCTTCCATCTTTAGGTTCATCGGGGTTCCGCAAGTATCAGTAATGTCAGGGATACTTAACCTTTGTAATAGCTTAGTAATTACCCAGTCTTCTCCAATTGGGCGGTGACTAGATTTCTTACAGTTTGATAGCGGAAATCGTCGACCAACCCAAAATTGTGTATTGTTAGTGTTGCAAAATTGTGTATCTAGTCCTTCCATCTTTAGGTTCATCGGGGTTCCGCAAGTATCAGTAATGTCAGGGATACTTAACCTTTGTAATAGCTTAGTAATTACCCAGTCTTCTCCAATTGGGCGGTGACTAGATTTCTTACAGTTTGATAGCGGAAATCGTCGACCAACCCAAAATTGTGTATTGTTAGTGTTGCAAAATTGTGTATCTAGTCCTTCAATCTTTAGGTTCATCGGGGTTCCGCAAGTATCAGTAATGTCAGGGATACTTAACCTTTGTAATATATTATTAATAAACGAGTCTTCTCCAATTGGGCGGTGACTAGATTTCTTACAGTTTGATAGCGGAAATCGTCGACCAACCCAAAATTGTGTATTGTTAGTGTTGCAAAATTGTGTATCTAGTCCTTCAATCTTTAGGTTCATCGGGGTTCCGCAAGTATCAGTAATGTCAGGGATACTTAACCTTTGTAATAGCTTAGTAATTACCCAGTCTTCTCCAATTGGGCGGTGACTAGATTTCTTACAGTTTGATAGCGGAAATCGTCGACCAACCCAAAATTGTGTATTGTTAGTGTTGCAAAATTGTGTATCTAGTCCTTCAATCTTTAGGTTCATCGGGGTTCCGCAAGTATCAGTAATGTCAGGGATACTTAACCTTTGTAATAGCTTAGGAATTACCCAGTCCACACAAAAAGCGGTATCGTCGATGTGTAAGGATGTCGATTACATTTGCAGTTATACACTTACCGTGTTGTAAATAAGTACTCGGTAGAATCTTAGCTTTACGCCAGTTACTAATTTTATAGTTTAATGGCTATCAACAATAGTTTAGGGCTCGGACGGGACAATTTACCGTTTTGGGAATTACCCCAACCAATGCTGGGCTTATTAGACTGGAAATACCCTCAGGCCACACAAAAATGGCTATGTCCGAATCATTGAAACGTCGCTTTACGAAGGAGTACACTCTCACCACATTTAAATAGTGCTTTGTGGAAACTGGGAAACTTAGTTTATTCAAGTTACCGGCTTCATAATATAATGGTCGCTGTTGTCGGCTTAGAGATTAAGTAGTAGTGGTACCTCACCTATAGGAGATGGGAGTAGGGAGAGCCAGGAGATTCTCCCAGCCAGACAAAACCTAAAAAAACGGTTGTACATTTTCAGCCAGATGTCTTCATTAACCTAGTGATTAGTTATCCTTCTTAGGCAATAATAGTAGGCCATGAATTAAATCTCAACTTTTACTCAGGGTACGGACTGCACGCTGCCGTGGTAATCTTGACCATTTAAAGCATGATAACAATAACTTTAGGTAGGGATGTTTTGGTCAAGTATGAACCACGCTTAGTGGCAAGCTTCTAGAGTAAATTTCACTAGAAATAGTTGTGATTCGATTTTTATTTGACGTTGTTCCGGTCTAGTTGCTGGTCGTTTTAGAATCTAAGCAGTCGAAACTTATTAGGGCTAAGGTTTATCCTCAGCGACAAAAATATGCAGGTCGTGCGAAATGATACAGTTAGGATTTCTACCGTAATCTAAAATTTGTTAGGTTTGATTTAAGTTCCATGCAGTGGTTGCATGTGTAGTTTTGGGATATGGTAGTTCCCTATTACGCTAGCTGAGCGTCAGGGTCATAGCTCGAAACGAACTCACAAAGGGCCAAGCTTAGGCCCCCACATCGAAAAATTACAACTAGCGCCGTGTTATCGTATATCGGCTCTGTAGCTATGTAAACAGAGTTTTCAAATCGAGCGACCGAAGTCAAAATTATTTCGGTCGAGAAATCCTAAAATTACTAGGGTTCGAACAGCAACTATAGCGCGGCATTAAATGCAGGAGCGAGACTAAATTATACAGCTATTGGCAAAATTTGATCTTCTTTCGAAGACATTTAGGGTTCCGCGAAACTAAGAAAATAGAAAAATAGATAGTGAAACTTGCCTCTCACCCCAGCTTCGAAAGCTTTAAGAACTGTCAAGGTGCTAGTATCGCTCCCAATAAATGAACGTACCATGGCACAGCTTCACGCAAGTTTCGCGATCCACTTTCGGCGTGCCTTATCCGAAGTCCCACGCTCATCGATATACGGGGAAATTTTGTAACAAATATCAAAATTACCACGTTTGTGTTTATCCGACAAACATGGGTAAACGTTAATAATTATTGGTATAAGGGTAGGATGAGAAATTTGGAGCGAACCATCGGGGGAACAACTTTAGGGGCCCTCGATGTTGGGGTAGCATGGGTAAAAACGACACATAAAGCGAGGCTACGGCTTATTTCCCGAGCAACAGGTTCAAGGAAAGATCGTTCGTTAGGACCCGCCATCGCCGCGGCTAATCGCAGGCGATATATAAATTGGCGTGAACACAACACGAATGACCAGTGCATTGCTAAATGGCATATAATGGCACTGACCACGGCATTTCTAAATGACCACATTTGACTTCTTAGGCAATTAGTGGTTAAGACGCTGACTGGTCTATGCAAATTGTTAGTGATAAGCTGGCCAGTAGAATTTGCCTAAGCTTATCACGGCCCAGAAAGAGATAGGGGCCTAGGTGGGACTCTGAGCCGAGTAAGAACTTGTTAAAATTACTTGGCTCTCATCGACCATGTCCCTAAAGGATGAATTTGCGAGCTAAAAGAACGCCCCCCATCTCTGGGCTACCGACCGATGACAACAATTTAGGACTTTTTTCTATCCGAATAAATGGAAGTACGAAACATCAAATTTCCCTAGGGTACTGTTCAATCTAGCGTAATGGCATGGTCCATTAAGATCTTTTATAGGTCGGAAACCTGCTGAGACCGCACAAAAGGCGCAATACGATCTGAAAAACGCGATAGCGCATGTGTATGCTCGGCGTTGAGATGAAGGCTTTAGAATGAATCGATACTTGATCAGCGAGCGAAATATCAAACCGATGGGATTGAACTTTAGTGTTGCCCCATGGTTACTCAATAAGTAAATAAGTAACAAAATCGGAAAGAAATTTAAATGAATCTACCTCGTTTCAGTGAAGGTTTGGGTTTAATCTTGATCGGTCTTTGTATGAATATTATTATCGAAGCGTCATCCTAAGGCCAGACAAAGGTCATACGAGAGAAGATCCTCCAGAGCGTAAATTGACGGACTGGGTTGGTGCTATCCTATTCACGCTTTTCCTCGTACTGTCTTTTGTTTTACATGCTATTATGTCGGATTTTATACCGAGCAATTATACTTCCTTCATACTGGATCGCACCTTTTCGGCCCTTGTGATGCTGGCACCTGGTATGGCGTTCTTCCTGCTACGGACGGAGCGTGGTCAGTTCCATTACAAGATAGTAACATACGATTTGTCAAACACTATAGAATCCGGTAATACAAAATGACTCTCGGTTGTTATATCTGGCTCGTAAAGTATTCTAAATTGGGAGTACCCCACCATGTCCAACGTACTAGTTATATGCCCGCCTGGCAATGAAATTTACTAGGGAATTATAGCTCATACACTGGTCGCCTATTGAGGAATAGCATCTTCAGATGGATTATATAGACGACAAATTTGGGATGTTATCGCTCTTTGGTTCAAACCGTAGGAGAATTTCTGATCGAGTATGCTAGCAAAGGGAATGCGTGGAATTAGGGAGTATTATCATACGCTGTGTAGTACCATAATCTTCATGCACACTGTATACGGGTTGCCTGTTGTTGGTTTTACGATTGTCATTGTTTGTGTTCTAATCTTGGCATACACTTAGTCCCTCTCGATATCGCTGCATTCAGAGCGGGGGCTAGCCTTTTATGTCTCATTTTAGTGAAGCCCCTGAATAGCGGAGCTGCAACCTTAGCTCGCATGGCAAACGAAAAAATTTGGAAGCTCGAAGGAGCTTATTTTCCGAGTGCAATAGCTGATTTTTGACATCGTGAACTTGACCCCTCGGGGGAATCGGGCGTTACCCTTATCATAGTCGATACCCGATACACTGCTCTTCTTGCTCGCTTACCTTGGTTATCGGCGTTGAGTTCATTAACTCGTTGTACCTTTGTGTTATCTCGTTAATGTACGCCGTTCGTTTTGATAGTGTGTTTCTCCCGGTTCTATATCTCTTGTAAATAGTTTACAATAAACTTAACAGAAAATCAATACTCATTGTCTAGTGTTCGTTTCTGGCAGCGGTTATATGTTCTACATGTTTTGTCCTGTCAACCGATCATGATCTCACGCCAGGGTCTGAGATCAGTGTAGATCCCAAGCTCTGACGTGTGCCGTTTGTCTAGTACTAATCATGTAAAGAGGAAAAAAGAATTGCGAGAGAAAGGTCCATAAAAACTCGAAACTAACATGCTCGCGAAAATATCAAACTCCAATAGTTACCAAATTCTTTCAACCAATTTACACCGGCAGAGGAAATATATAACTGAATCTTAATATTAACGCTAATTTCGCCGCCTGGTGTATCGCGTTCAACTCTACACTTTTACAGACCTCAGAACCCTGTGGTTCCACATGGGTCAAACCTTTGCTGAGCAAATTTATGCCCAAAGAGGCTAGGATCGAAACAAATTTTAAACGGCCTTGTCGATACATACTCATACTACTTCATATTAAGGATTCGAACAGCTTTCGACTGATATCAAGATAGGGAATGGCGGCATGTCACTATACCCTGCAAGCAGGTGTCAGTATCAGCCTCCCTGGGGGACCTCAGCAACCATACGAGATACTAGACACATGCGTAACCAAGCGGGCGAAGTCCGCACGCACCTCTTGAGGGGCACCTGCTAAGCTCTAGAGCTTCTTGGGTTTGACCAAGAAAAGTAGCAAAATTACCAATACTGCGAAAATTTTGGTCCAACCTTGAAATGCTGGGTTCGTGTCGGCATAGTGTTAGGAAGTTGCACCATGCAGATGCGTTCCGTTATTATGCTGATACTATAAATTCTGAAATCACAACAAAGTGCTTGTATTCACTGTAATCATCATCTAGCTCCGTGTAAGAATAAAACTATGCCCTTTAAATACTTGAGAAAATAAGGGCGAATTACACTGATAATATAAATTCTTGAAATTTAACTAGTGGTGTCTGGTTGTACGTCAGGGAACTTTGTTTATAGCATAAATTGGAGGTTACGCAGATTCGGTTGTGATCGATACCTGAATTTGTTTCAGAACAATTTTGCTTGTTCTAAGACTGCAATTACGGCCCATTGCGAATTTTTAATCACAAATGCTCCAACAAGCGATGCATTCGTGCTCAAGAATATGACCAGCAAGGAAAGTATATCAGAAAATTGGATTGGAGTGATGTTTGTAGGTTTTCCAAGAAGTAGCCGGGCAGTAGTAACTGGCGAAATCCGTCTAAATTTATGCTGAATCAAGCCGGCACAGCAGACTCTGTGAAAATTATCGTCCATTGCTCGTTTAGCTTTCGAATTGATCCCGGCCGAAGCAAACGAAAACTTTCGTAGCACTCGGCTCCGATCGTTTATAACGATAACTTGGGTAGCGGCGTTCCGGGATAATTTGGGCCTGATGAGACCATATAGGCCCGGAACTTGGCCAAGACTGATCTGGTTTGGATTTCGAGCTATAGCATTGACTAGTCGGGCTGAAGTGTGAACGATTTTGACATTATCTACTACCGAAGTTACGATACGTCGCGGAATTTTTCGACCATTATCGTCTGGCTCGGTTAATGCGTCGTAAATGCCGTGCGATAGTTTAAAATTCTGAACAAGTTCAAAGTCGCCTTTAATTACTGCTCTTAAAGCATCGTGAATGTTTTCGAAGGGTAGCGTCGTCTTTACGATTTTCTGGACCAAAACCATATTTGAAAATAGAGCAATCAGATAACCCAAACCAAGCAATGACAAAAATCGCAATGGCACTGTCAACATGTTGGGACATTTCGATTTGCGATATTCCATAAATTGGATTGTTAAGAACAACACACCAAATAGACACCAAACGCTGACATCAAACGTTTGCGACCACCGAAATGATTGCTTCGCTAAAACAACGTCCGAATTCGCCAAAATCCCGATTGTCGACGTGAAACAGTACGTCTTCGAGAACCAGTGGCCAGCTTTGATATGGGCATCAGACGCAGCTATAAACGGCGGTGTCATATCAACCTTTCGCTCCATAATTGCTTGTAAAAACGTTGATTCTATATTTTCAGTGCTGTTCGGTTGCGAAACGTCTACGAACTCGCATCGCAAATTTTGTGTGGCGATGGAACAAATTTCGGTCACAACGTGTTCGTATATCGATATCATAGTCTTTCCGACTCCGATCCTAACCAAAGCCATTTTTCGTTTCTATAATTACTTAGGTTAGATTCGCTTGCTTTGCTCCTAATTTTATGACGGTTTTAAGGATAACGTTGCGAATTAAATAGTCTACTAACGTACACGCGAGCCATAAAGTAATAATCCGGAAAGGGTACAAACTTTAAGCTTAAAACGGTTTTGCGAAACGTCAGCATTCTAATTAGCACTTGAACCCATAGTGATACATAGCAACGAATTTGAACCTACAGATGAAGTTAAGCCACAGTCTGATGCTATCTCCGACTCATCGAACAAATGAACCGCGATTCGTTGGCTGATACGAAGGGACAAACTTTTGGGAGTCCGTGTGACTAAAACAGAATAACGACAGGCTTTGTTGAAACTCGATAGTGACAAACCAATTTGTTTAATGGATTGTGTTGTTTGTCAACAAAGCTAAAATGGAAACTCTACAGAGCAAAATATTGATAAACATCTAATATTAACAAATTTTAAAATATACCACATATAATTTACTAGACCAGTTCTGGTTCTAAGAAATCCCAGCTGCACCACCCTCTATTTTCACTGTGGTGCCCGGACAATCCTGGCTTACATGATTCCCCGGTGGACCCTGGTCTGACCGAGAGGAACCGCTTAGCTTAGCAGGCTTGCGGCGGGTTTACTAGGGTGTTCGGCCTGGCCCCTATGAGGGCGACGTATCTAATGGTATGGAGGTCCCCTGAGGGAGGGTCATCCCTAAGCTTGCTCACAGGTAGTAAGGCTGACCCGTCTTTCCCTCGATTCCTGCTATTGGGTCCTCAACCGAGTTTCTTAGGAAGCTCTATAAAGACAGTGAAGAATCGTTGCTCCAGTGAGTTTGGTGACCCATGCACCAGGGTTAGCTGCGGAGGCGGCAGGGGCAGGACTACGAACGCGTGTGAGGCTGGTGGGGCGTAGCGTGGGGAATGGGTCTAATTAAACATAGTAGGGTCAATTTATCAAACTTGAGTATTGCCGTATTCTATGTGTTCCTTAGAATCGAAATAAAGTTTAATAAATAATGAGCGGGAATGGGACACCAGTAACGCGACACCGTGGTCGTGAGCGTCTTTGGAGTGTTGTCGAAAGGTAGCGTGCGGGGGATGGACTGAGAATTAGGTCGGATGGCGCTAGACATAATTTAGCGGAGATCCGTACATTTAGCGGAGATCCGTACATAAAAGAGGACACGCTTAAACCTAGTCAAGTTCAATTAGCCTGGAACGAATACACACGCCAAATGTTTACTTTTTCCTTTTTTGTTTTATTTCGGCACACAGTAAAATATTACCCAATCGGGTACACTCAAATATATGAATATATACACCACGATGTATAACATAAGTCCGGGGCTCCACGCACGGAGCCCTTATCCCTAATATACATATGTAAGAAGTTTGAGCGTGATGCGAACTAGTCATTTATCTCCAAACTCCTTGGGTGACGGAAAAACGATCCCCGAGCTCCAAATCGGGCTCTTTTAGAAACACGGGACCCTCGACCCGAAATTTTAATAGTTAGCAACGAATTTTAATAGTTAACAATTCCGATTGGGATGACGAAATTGTACTTGGTGAGCTCCACTTGGGCTCTTTTAGAAACTCGGAACCCTCGGCCCGAAATTTGTTACCCAAGCCTTGGTCCTGGAATTCGAGGGCGTAGTCACTTCAAGGGTGCGTGGACGTGATCGGTTATCCGTGACCCATAGCGGACGCTAAACGCATCAAGCAGCAGGTAAAATATTTGTCGGCGAGAGAGTGTTTTTGAATTCAAATTTCCTTACGTGCCTCCGATAAAAGATCACGTCCACTCCTTTATATACTGCTTGTCCTGCACCTTCCTTTTTATTTTAAAATCCGTAAAACCTGTACAACGTGAAACCCGCCGCACTCCACGATCCACCTTACGCTAGCTGGCTGAACTGGCTTCAGGGTTGGCTGATCCGCTAAACTTTAGGCGACAGGAAATTCCAGTTTTGACACTCTTGTGCAGAACGACACGATGGTTGATGCTTTTCAAAGTCTTGTTTTAGGATCCAGGTTGCGGCTGCCTTCGAATTGGCTATTTGCACCAAGTCACCCAAAAAATTTTTTGTCTCCGCGTCGTTAGGCTCCCCATTTTCCTTATTCAAACTTTTGTTTTCGGTTCTAGCAGCGCGGGAAGAACACTTACGACAGCACAAGGCATACATCAGACGGCCCAGCACCTGCAAGGGCTGCCCTTCTGTCCTAGTAACTCAGAGCATGAGAAAAACCACGGGTGGACCTCTTCCACGAGTCTGCAGGTCGAAGAGTCCACTCGAACTAAGCACAGCCCCCAAAATTTCGCTACCCAAAATTTGTTTCGAATCCGGAGTGTCGTCACCAGTAAAATTTCTAAGCCGTTACAATTTCTAAACGTGAACACCCGTAGGAAATTTTTCAGACCAAATTCAAGATAAAACCGAGTACAACTAAGCAATACACCCACTGGGTGTTTATGATAAATACAATCCAGTGGATGGGAACCAGTCGAGCAAGGATGCACTCCCCTTTTTGATTACAATTTTGCACAAAAGTTAATTTTAATCTCGTAAGCGCGGGTACAGCACTTACGGGAGCGTGGGGCGTCCTACGGACACCCCAACATCCGCAAGGGCTGCCCCTGGTGCTAGGCTTAAGCAAGAAAATCCAAAAACTAGTGAAAAGCCTCGTGCGGGTCTCTCACATACGTCTGCATGTCGAAGAGCCCACCCGGGCAAAGAAAAACGAAAAGGAAGCCAAAATTAAAAGCTGGCGAAAACCGCCAAAAACCCTACCAATTTTCGCTGGCAATAATCTCGACTGGTCCCTCCGCTTTTCCGGGCTTCGTTCTTTTATACTCGCCACCCACCCCTTTTTGAGTGCTGACCAATTTGGTACGCTGGCCGGTCTCTAAAACTTTGAAAATTTAAATTTAAAACCAATTGCAATAAACACAAACTTGAACAACTGACATACACAACGAATGCCAAGATCGCCAGACGTACAGTGCAATAACAGTCCGCTGGCCAAACTATAATATCTACAACGCTGGGCAGTGACAATAGCGGGTGCCCCTTTTGATGCATATAGGCACAACCAAAGAGCAAGAAAACAAGCTAAACCGCACACTGGTCGGTGCGGCCAAAAGTTTTAAGAGGAATTATAACGGCGCTCAGGGCGCTGTTTCCTCATAGGGCTGTCGGCTTATTTTTGCCTATATCTCGGAACCTAAACACAGCAGGCGGTCGGGAGTAAGTCCGGAATCTTGCCCTGGCAATTGGCTGCTGGAGAAATTAAAACTTTAACTGTGTTTCCCACGAGAGGCCCGTTAGAGGCCGACGTAGATGCAAGAAACCCAAGATTTTAGCGTCCCATTTCGGTTTAGGGGATCCTGAGCGGACCCGTGGTAGTGGGCGGCCCGAGTTTTCAACTAAACAGTTAGGGTGGGACTCGATAACTGTACCGAGCTCAAAAAATCGGGGACCTTTAATTATTTTATGTGTCCTTTTAGGCTTAGAAAATGGGAGGCTTAAACGCATGTTCGAAGATCCATAAGTACTTAGGGGAACCAAATTTTTTGACCCGCCTGGACAATTGGACACCCCTAGGGAGTCCTTTATAAGGTTGAGTCAACTCTGTTCCCCGGAGTTTAGCAGAAAACCCGAAATTTGGACTTTTGGCGCCTAAAATAGCGCCTTAGGAAATTGATATCCGAAATTTCGTTTTCCTAGGCCGAAAATTTTGATTGCTTGAACCTGATCAGTCTGCGTATAAGAAACCCTGCACTCATCCTGACAATCTCTAACTCTATCTATATATATATAAATGTACATATCATGCGCCCCACCAGGTATCCGGCAAATGATAATAATGACTTGGCGTGTGCGCTCGGATCGGGCTGAGGGCGAACATTTTTCGTACCACCAAAAATGTCCGTAATATCCGTTGGTCCCTAGCCTCTCCGAACGCACACCCGTCCTTCACAGCAAATATAATATTTAGGCGAAACATTTTACAAACAAGGTATTACATCAATCAGTTCATTTTCATGAGGATCATCCGGACAACCCTAACCGTTATCCTTTTCTTTTATGTTCAGTGCCAAAATCACCCCGTGCACCTTTGGACGGTGGAGTGTTACCTTACAAGTACGACACAACGGAATACAATATCGTTTATTCAACAATACTATAAAATTAAACTACTATATCATTTTATGGAAGTCATATTCTACCGGTATCCGGTCGTCCATTCCCTCCATTCCCTACCAATTTGGTGCGTTCTAGGCGTCTTATCATTTTCATAAACTTCGGGCTGTTACATAATATGTGTACAAAGTGTCTGCAACAAGTACCGTCAAACTTGGTAAAATGTTCTTCATAATTACATTGAAAAACTATTCGGTAAACAATATAATATTGCTAGCAACATTAACAACTTTGGACACGCAACAAACATAACTCGATCGACAAGCAACATTTTTACTATAGTTCCAGGCACAAGGTTGCCGAACCACAACCAATACTACCGCGCTCATTGCATTTGCTAAGCCCATTCTGCTAACCGACAACGATCACTGGCACATTGAAATGCATAACCCTACAAACTCATAGATGAGAAGTAGGGCGGCGGAATACCTTTTGAGGCTCGGACCTTCCTGGATCAAGCGCCGACCTCCGTTCCCTTTTGACAGGTCGTCTAACCCTGCGCCACCTCCCGGCGGCGTCGCACAGAGCCACACCCCACTGACCCTCCAGGAAGAGGCCGAAGCCCTCTCCTGGGAACCCGGCTACCCTCCTCCTCAGGACCTCAGCTTAAACATGTATATGCGTAATGGTACTGCTCATTATTGATGTCGAGCTAAACCCGGTCGAGTTAATTGCTGCGACATGTCTAAGCACCAGTTGGGACAATACGCTAAACCAGGAAAACGACAACTTCGTCTTGCCCATTATGTAGATACTCGGCACCTTATAACTGAGGCCATCGACTAACGCCAACTAAACCCGGGTCGAGTCAATTCCAACGACATGTCCATGCACCAGCTGAGACAACAGGCTAAACCAGGAAGACGACAACTTCGATTTGTCCATTACGTACTCGGCACGTTATAACTGAGGCCAGCTAAACATGGATCGAGTCAATTCTAAGGACTGCCTGGCTCCGGTGTAAACAAATAAAACTGTTGCAAGAAACGGCCCAAATAGCTCTGTGTAAGATCTTATAACTACGGAATCCGCTGAGCACGAGTCACTATTTTAAATGAAAAGCCGTCGGGAATCAATGATATCATAGGTGTCTAAGGTCCGTCGTTTCATGGGAGATAGATAGTTCGTCGGGAACGGTCCTTGAGGTGGGATTGTGAGTCAGGAGTAAATTTTTTAAATTTCAAGGAACTCATAATTTTCCATAATTTTGCTTAAATTTTTCCAAATTTTACTGTATTTCTGCTAAATTTTCCGTTGTTTTTGCTAAAATGTTCCCCAATTTTTTTCGCACGGAACAAGCCGTGCGATAAGATTTTTCGGGAGATTCAAAGTATCGGGTTATCCTGGGCGCCTGATTAGACATCCAGATTTGTGGCCGACGACGGGATGCTATGGCAAGCAAAATATTAAAAATTGGGAATTTCTATTTTTTAAAAATGCATTTACGGATTGTAGTACAATGTTTAAGCATCCTGTCGACATCTTTCCAATTGACTTCATCATTTTTTATAGTCGCTACTATGAGTTGTTTAAAGCGTCGGGGCTTCTCCATTGCTCTGTGGTATTTTGCTTCTTTGTGTTAAAGCTGCTGCCCATAAATCGCTTTGTGGGTGTCTTGATTATTGAGCCCTTCTTCGGAAGCGGGTTAAGAAATCAGGGTGGCAAGCCACCATATTTTCATCAAATGCCTCATAGTCGCTGGATCTCACCCATGACTTCGTCGAGATCAGGTTCGTCTGTGCCCGTATTGGAAAGTTCAACATACAAAGACATCGACCCGACAATGTGAAATCGAATTGTGGCGTTGTAACGTAAACTCACTTTATTTCCTTGAACTGATTTAGTATTTGCAGCGAAGTTGTGAGTCGGCCGCTGCACAGAGAAACATAAGAAGCGCTATTCTCTGCTCTAATGCCAGATGTCAAAGGTTTTTGGCCGGTCTTTTGATGCTCGGTTGGACACTTTCCGCACGGACATTGTCGAGGCGTTCGTTTCCATGGAAGTATGTTAGATTATGATTTGTAGCCTACGTGGTCCTAGGGGTGTTTAGTCCCATTGTAGATTACGCACAAACTAACAGCAGGTACACTAATGCGAGCACCAAGAGCGTTTATTTTATGAGCTTAATCCTAAAGCCTTAATGTGTCACCACTTATATCGAATATAGTTTATTTCTCACACTACAACAAATTACAAATTCTACACAAATTAAACAAATAAACGACTAAACTGTACTCAGCTTCTGAGGCCGACTGAGGCCCTGATCTGACTGCGCAACCGCTTAAATACCCATAAGTCTACTCCCAATTTTCTCTAAGCGATCGAAATTGCATAATAAGTTTTCCAAGTTTTACTCTGGTTCTACTCCCATAAAATTCCCTCTTTAACCTAAGTGGATTTTAGTCGTTAGAGGATAAGTTTTTATGGATTTCCCCGAAATCTTAAGTATAAACAAATTTTAAGATTTTATTCGAAAATCCAGCAGATACGCATACACATATCCGCTAATGTAGGCCTTATGCTTAAGGCACCCAACCCTTACACTCAAATTCAATATATTTAAATTCTATGCCTCAGGGCTCACATAAAACTCTTGTAAATTCGTTTCACCTGTAAAACTCCAGCAAACTTAGCTAAGCCTTAAAATTCCCCTGCACCCTGTATAAAAACTCCAACACAAGCTAAATACATTAAATATACATACAGACACAAACACATGTACACAAGATTCTGCACATATAATAAATTCATAAACATATTTACACATAATCACACTTCTTGGATAGATAGGTGCACGTACAATACACATACCTTTGCAACACATTTACAATCAACAAGCATAGTAAACACTAAATGCATGGCAGAAATAATATACAACAAACATTTATACAGCAGCCGATGATGCAGGTACGTTTAGAAAATTGCAACTATAGCTGCAGGCGGGCTGAGGTTCAAGCAAAAGAACTTTAGGGTATAGATTATACGCACCGTTACAGATTCACGTTCTTAAGCGTTATGTGATTATTCAGTTGCTCACTCTCGTGCTAAATCAGCAATCATTATATCATCCGCAGATATGTCCGGTTGCCGAGGTAGCAGCTATGTGACAAGGGGTTTAATCGTTTATTCTTCAGGGCCCTATTTCGCCGAGCCTGGTTTTTTGGAAAGCGTTTTACATCGACGATAATACCTTTTTTAATTGAACAATCAGTTTTACTGAAAAATATTGGCCGATTGAACATTCGCCAAGCACAAAAAAGTGTTTGACTGCTAATTCTCTGCGAAACTGCTGCAACACATTCCAACAATGCCGTCAGCGAAACCAAAAGAGAATATTCAGCCACCGCTCAAACCTTGACTGTCTTAGTCTCAGGGTGAATGAAAATATCATAACAAACGCTCAAAAACAAGAAATCATCAGGCCCACTACTGAGTGGCCAGTTTATTTTATTGCGAATCCATAAAAAAATTTCAGCGATATCATTTCTTTAAACTGGCTCAGCACAGTGTCTAGCTGAAATGTCGCCACTGCGTAGCCTGACACAAAATTGCTAGAAATAAAAGTTGATTAGCTGCCCAAATCGATGTCCGAAATCATCTAATAAACAATGCATTGATGGCATAATTTGTAGTGGCTTAAAACGTTCAAATCTCGCAACATGGACAACCCACTCACTGTAAGCATCTGCTGATTCAGCGATAAACATTAAACCCGGAATTTTCGTAAAAACAGAATTAAATTTACAGGTAAACTAATGAAACTGAATGAGGTGCTCTGCACATTTCAACCAACGAGGATCATTGGACGCGCTCTGCTCATTTCAACCAACGAGGATCATTGCTGAGAGTTTTATTTATGCTAAAGTTTTAATTACCATTTCAACACTATGTTCTTTAGTGTGGCGAACTGGTCGATGCAGACGTTTCAGGCTATGACTAGGCTAGGGTTATTCTTTTGTCACGTCAGTTCCCGATCTTAAAACTTATGACCACGTTCACTGCTCAGTTGTCACGACTGTCGTAGGAACAGCAACACGAACACATTAGTCACTATTTTACTGATTAAATAGCAATTTACTGAAAACTCGTTTATGGTCCTTTTATTGGTGGTATACATTATTCATTCATGCATTCAACACACAGCTTTCCAACTTAAATATGTGATTTGATTAACCAAGAAAACGGTGCGCAATATACAAATTGCGGTCGTACATCGCAGAGCTACTGTTTGCCTCCGCTAAACTGCCAATACCGATTGCATAAATGTCAATGTGCGTTCACTTGGTGTTTTTGACAAAGAACAGTCATGTGGTCCTCTTCTAAAGAGAATTCACACATAACAGTGGGACAACAGCTCTAACAGTTCCGTCTAGGCGTGGCTGGTTTCAAGCCTCAGTGGAACGTCAATGAATAGGCTGAAATTTTCAACTCACTTATTTTTGATGCATACTGTGCAAAAGGAAACCAGAACGAATTAAAATTTTTTTTGAAACCCAATCTTCATAAATAAACAACTGAATATACTTCCTGAATGAATTGTGTGTGGCTTTGGAAATGACAATTTTAAAGCCAATACCACGGCATTAAAGGCGCTACAAAGTTTAATGCCCGTGCAGTACAGCTGCGAGCATTAGACCATATATTGAACTTGAATATGTAAGCGCTAGTGCAATAGAACGAAATCGAAATATTTAATCCTGAAAAAAAGAAATGAACGTAAACTGAAATTCGACTAGTCACATGTCTAAGCTCTGAAGTTTGCGCAGCCGATGGTATAAACGAATTTCTGCTCGTTTCCGCATTATAATCTTTTAGCGACTAGTATAATGGCAAGTTATTACACAGCTAGGCATGAAGATTCTGTTTCTGGTTGTGTTTGTTGCTTTTCTTTGTCTGGGTCTCATTTTTTTTTAAAAATCATAAAGGTCCAATAATTTTTCTTGTATTTGGGAATTCGGTGGTAAATTTTTATGCGTCAAAAGTAGACTAGCAGCCACCGCCATAGCCAAACTTACGGACAACACCAACTGCCATTCCTTTTTGCAGTAACCAAAAGCATATTGGAAAATTTATTCAGAGGAAATATAAAATTAGAATTTTCGATAATTGAAATTTTGCAAAATCATAAATAAATAAAAAAATCTATCCTGTGTTCTATCCTGCGTTTTTAAAATTTTCTAAACTATTATATCGCTAAATTCCCATTAAGTTTGGGGCCCATGTCACCTTTAGGGGCCGGACGTTATAACGTTAGAAAAAAGAACAGCTTAGAGCGGGGGTTCGTTGGGCGGCAGCCCCCCCCCGACTTAGGCTTAGTGTATGTCTCATATAAGGACCTTAGCTTAGGTTAAGACTAAGGCTTAGGCTTAGTATATCGATAACGGCATGGCATGCATTTCATTTCCGCCCCTAAAAGTTACATTGGCCAACTTTGGCATAGAATTCTTCGGAAACAAATTTAATGTAATAATTCAGTTATGAGCAAATCTATTGCTCAGTTTAACTCGTGCTGATCGTGGACTGTATCAAACCTCTTGCCTCAAATTGAACAAATTTTATTTTGAAAATAATCCTTTCCTGGAATTTCATTTAATTTCTTAATTGTTTGACACCGAGTACTCAATCGTCTAATATTAGTCCAGCATTACTGTGTTTTGACAAAATAGGATGGTTATTAGGAAACTATTGGGCAAAGGAAATTTTATATAAAACTTAGCAACAATCAAAACAGACAGTTATTGCAAAATTGAAATAGACCTGAATTGGGTGAACTCCTCAGTTTCTGTTTATTCCGAAATTTATTAGGAATGTCACACAGAATCGAATCGACAATCGAATTTTGCGCGTAAAGTTACATTAATTATAGCGAATGCGGTATGTGTCACTGCTGGATTATTCAAGTAAATTTTTAATTATATCATTCTATTTACTCATTCGGAAGATTAAAATGAAGCAAAAAATATGTCTTCTTTACGTTTAATAACTAGGTTCTTATCATTCGACTAGCAGTTCTGAGTGTGCGGAAAATTGATTTAGCTGAATAGTTTTAGATTAGTCAGTCTATTTATAGCATAAATGAATAGATCAAACAGACCGGCTTAGTATCGCTATCGGGATTTGTTTCAGAACCATTTTGCCTGTTCTATCGCTGTACGTATGTCCCATTGCGACTTTTGAAACACAAATGCTCCAATCAGCGATGCATTTGTGCTCAAGTATATGACCAGTAACGACAGTACATCGGAAAATTGAATTGGAATGATGTCTGTAGGTTTTCTAAGAAGTAGACGGGCCGTAGTAACTGGCGAAATCCGTCTAAATTTATGCTCAATCAAGCCGGCAGAGCAGACTCTGTGAAAACTATCGTCCATTGCTCGTTTGGCTTTCGAATTGATCCCGGCCGAAGCAAACGAAAACTTCCGTAGCACTCGGCTGCGATCGTTTATAACGATAACTTGGGTAACGGCGTTCTTGGATAATTTGGGCCTGATGAGACCATATATGCCCGGAACGTGGCCAAGACTGATCTGGTTTGGATTTCGAGCTATAGCATTGACTAGTCGGGCTGAAGTGTGAACGATTTTGACATTATCTAATACCGAAGTTACGATACGTCGCGGAATTTTTCGACCATTATCGTCTGGCTCGGTTAAAGCGTCGTAAATGCCGTGCGATAGTTTAAGATTCTGAACAAGTTCAAAGTCGCCTTTAATTACTGCCCTTAAAACATCGTGAATGTTTGCGAAGGGTAGCGTCGTCTTTACCATTTTCTGGGCCAAAACCATATTTGAAAATAGAGCAATCAGATAACCCAAACCAAGCAATGAGAAAAATTGAAATGGCACTGTCAACATGTTGGGACATTTTGATTTGCGATATTCCATAAATTGGATTGTTAAGAACAACACGCCAAATAGACACTAAACGCTGACATCAAACGTTTGCGACCACCGAAATCATTGCTTCGCGAAAACAACGTCCGAATTCGCCAAAATCCCGATTATCGACGCGAAGCCGTACTGTAA
>JASANE010029203.1:0-61603 GCA_030248225.1 Trileptium ribeirensis | reverse complement strand
CAAGTACTTGGACGATAAATCCGAGGAAAGTTAGAAAGGGTATGTTCTTGGAAAAACTAGAAACAAGAATGTGTGAGTGCACCGTATCGGCTGTACAGAAGTGGATCTTGATATAGCTGCTGTTAAGTTAGAAACGGCTATTATAGATGCTGCGACTAGCTCTACACCAAAAAATGTTAATAAACATGCAGGGCCAGGACGCAAGCCGAATTGGTGAGTTGGGGAACTTGAATCCCTTAGAGCCAGAAGTCGGCGACTATATCGACATGCAATCAAGTTTAATACAACTGATGATTGGAACAGAGATAGAATGGTGCAACGTGAGTATAAATATGCTATACGCATGGAAAAACGGATATCATGGCGTAAATTTTGTGACAATGTCGTGAGCACTAATGCTATGTCAAGAATGCACAAAGTTTTTACGACTGAAAGAAAAAAGGATATTAGTGCCCTGATTGATAGTAATGGTAATAGAACTGATGAACCGGGTGAAGTGCTCTGGTTGCTGCTGAGTGAACATTTTCCTGGCTGTGTTAAGGACAGTGGTCACGTCTACAGAGGCACCATTAAGAGAGGCAATACTGAAACTCGGCAATTGGCTAATGCTATAATCACAGAGAGCAGATTACGGTGGGCCATTGCCTCTTTCAGGGCATACAAGGCACCTGGAATTGATGGAATCTACCCGGTTTATCTTCAAATGGGTGTTGATATTATTATAGACTTTTTATTGGAACTATACAAAAATTGCCTCATGATTGGCTACATTCCGGCATCGTGGAGGGTTGCAAAAACGGTCTTTATTGCGAAGCCGGGGAAGGATAGTTATCTGGACCCGAAGGCCTATCAGCCAATAAGCCTGTTCTCGTTTATGTTAAAAAACATAGAAAGACTTATTGATAGATTGCTAAACGAATAAAGTACTTCCAGAGAGCCAACTTAGTGCAAATCAGCATGCTTATATTGCTGGAAAATCTACGGTAACGGCGTTGCAAAACATTGTAAGTCATGTAGAACAGGGCTTCAATATGTCCAAGTCAATGCTGGGAGTCTTTCTGGATATAGGAGGTGCATTCAATAAGACACCTTTCAAAGTGATAGGAAAAGCACTCAGAAGCTTTAATGTGCCTTCACCTATCTGTCTCTTTATTGAGAATATGGTCAAATCGAGGACGGAGGTTGCATCCCTGCTTGGCTCCACGGTCAACATAAGAGTCAATAGGGGTTTTCCCCAGGGTGGAGTGCTATCACCTCTACTGTGGGTCTTTGTTGTAAATGAACTGTTAATCAAGCTTCAAAAAGAAGGAATTATGGCTCAAGCCTACTCGGATGATGTGATCATTGCAAGTGGTTCAAATATTGGGGTAACTGGCCGAAGAATCTGTACTGCACTTAAATGCGTCAGTACGTGGTGCAAATCCAATGGATTACAACTACAGCCAAACAAAACTGCTGTAAATTTTACTCGGAAGCGCAAGTCGGAGGCCCTTCCTTATATTGGATTGGATGGAGTTCCACTGGTTTATAGCTGTGAAGTCAGGTACCTAGGAGTGATCCTAGATAAGAAACTAATGTGGGATAAACATTTGGAAAATGCATGCAGCAAAGCTGTACGGAATCTAATGGTATGTAGAACCTTTGCAGGCGTAATTGGGGCGCGAGACCTAAGTACCTCATCTATCTATATGAAATGATAGTATTGAGTGGTATGATGCATGGGTCTTGGTTTGGTGGCATAGAACCACCATAGAGGCTGTTCGGAAAAAACTAATGCGGGTTCAGAGACTAGCTCTCCTGATCATCACGGGATGCTTGAGAAGCACTCCAACGGAGGGTATGGAAACCATCCTGGGACTATTGCCGATAGAGAAAAGATGCCTGCAGGCAGCAATATTGGATTACTGTAAACTAAAAAGTATTGAATCATGGCAGTCCTTAAATGTAAAAGGGCATACAGTAATTGAAAAAGTAACCTCAGAGCTTGTAACAGAGGCAAACGTGCCTCTTGATCACTGTTGCAAGACTTTTTCTGAGGATAAGATCTGGAACAGTATAATCACCGATAGAATTGAGGCACGCAACATTGTCTCTTTGAATTCTATGGATATAAACTGCTTTACATATGGTTCTAAGATACTGCATGAAAAAGAAAATATTGGATCTGGGGCTGGCGTCTGTATCCCTGGACATAGCAATATAGTTATACCCCTTGGTAGGAATTGTACGGTTTTTCAAGCAGAAATATTAGCGATTGAAAATTGCGTCTCTTGTTTAAGAGGTAGGGGGGTAAAGAAGAAAACTATTAACATCTACAGTGATAGTCAAGCGGCTATCATAGCCCTAGATAACAACTTGGATCGAATGATATCTATAGTGTTGTAAAAAGGAGTTGCAACTTGGAAAATCAAATTTTGTTACCCTTCTCTGGATACCAGGACATAGCGGGTATATGGGGAACGAAATTGCAGACGATCTAGCCAAAAAAGCAGCTTCTATGGCCTACATAGGTCCGGAACCGGCTGTAGGCTTGGCGTTCAAGACATTGTCCACTCGGGTTAAGGATCGCATTTGGGAAAATGTGGAGCAAAGATGGAAACGTAGTCAGTCCTACAGGCAACTAAGGACATTTTTACCTGTATACAATTGGGCAATGATTAAACGGATGCTGGACAAAAGAGGATCGGCACAGCCTGTAGGCTACTCACTGGGCATTGTCTCCTGAATAAACATAAATGTATTATGGGACTTATTGGGGATAGATCATGTGAGTGAGTAGCAGATGGAACTGCATCCCATCTTGTTTTGGAATGTAGGGAGTTCTACGAACTACGCAAGAAGGTATTTGGAAAAAATGTTATAGATATTAACTTTGCCCCAAGATTGAATATAAACAAACTGGTCAGGTTCATTCTGAGGGTTGGATGTGACATTTGATCATATTTGGGTTTGGGCGGCGCAATGGGCCAAGTATTATGAGTCTGCGCGCACACTGTCTATGTGTTATGCCCAAGTATTATCATCTATCTATCTAGCGGTATAATAATTGCTGCACGAACAGATTGCATTAAACTAAGGAAAATTCTGAGAATAAATAGTTATTAATGAAACCGAGTCATGTTGACATTATTTCGTCTCCGTTCATGTTTCAACTTAACATGGTTAAAATCATAAAGAAAATATGCCACTTGTTTATATAGATATTAAAATATATCTAGGTAATGAGTTGGGATTTTTATTCACGTTATACCTATTGAAAGAATAGTACATATTTATGTGCTGTTAGTTATACAGTGTAACTAGAGGTATATATACATTTACATTAGTCCAAAAATTAGAACTTATGTATTATGCTATAAAATTGCCCTACAGCGCTCGCTACAACTACCAAAGACGTTAACATGACTGTATTGATACAACAAATGTTAAGACCGTTTTTAGTCTTAAATACCAGCTACAAGCACTCAATTCAAGATAAAGTGAAAGAATTCTGATAACTTGACGCTAAATCGGCAACAAAATGCTAAAAAATAAATTTACTCAATTAAAGCCAATCGACGAGCAAACCAGTTTACCGAAATGAGATGCTTTGTATGAAAACAAAGAAGTCCTTTTTGTTGTTACAAAATTTTCTAAAAGGTACCCAGTTTTAGCAGAATACATAACCTACGTTTCAGATTTGCTTGCCACATCATTACGTACATAACATGTGTAATTATTTGTATATATATACAGAAAACAGATAAAACAATTGCAGCATATCTGCGGCTAGTAAAATACGGATGATTTCTAAGGCTCTTTCCACAATGAGCGCACATTGGTATACAGTGATCAGGCTTATATTTTAATACTATCCAAAATAATTCCTTGGCAAATTCATAAACATATTTCAATTTTCAATAAAATTTCATATTTGCAGCACAAACCCAGTCCACAGTTCTGCCGGTCAGCCATGCGAGCCCCACAACTACGACTAATAAACGGCCGCAGTTAGTGTGTATATAAAGCGATCAGGCATTTGAAATAGAAAATTCAAGCCTAAACAAAATCTGGAAATGACACGCGGACCATCGAATAAAATATTAATTGAGCAAACAGATAATTCTGTATAATAAACGCCTAGTGACGCAATAGATGTTATCCTTTCAAATTATTTTTATACAAACAAAATTTAGGCAAAAACATTAACAAAACGTTTTCGTATCACAGCCAACGGCAAATTACGACTGGTGTACCCAGCGCTCCGCAACACTCCTTTACAATAGATATATATAGCATAAGCACACAGTTTCATCATGTTTATATTAACATTTTAGTCAAAAATTTCCGGAACAAGCCACCTATCTTGTAGTAAAAAATTTCAGCAAACATCGCCACGTCCTAGTTACAAATCTTTGGATCCGCCAGTGACGACATTTTGCAAAGTTATAATGCAATATACAATGAATGTAAATTGCCGTTGTTGCAATAAATTTAATACTAAACTATGACATGTTCAACGTGCAAAATTCATCCGGAGTGAATATTTTTCTTTCAAGACCGTCTTTCGTCAATGTGCCTAGGCGAACAACACCCCCACTACTTCCGTCTCGATAGATTGCATATGATACCGCTGAAAATCGTAATCGAAAATTTTACAAAAATAATCGCACACAGCAATCAACGTAGAACTGCGCCAACTTGAATATCAAGTCTCACACATGGGCACGTTTTTTTACCTATAACTGTCACGCGAATAAAAATTAAAATAATATAGAAATGGTTCATGGAAAAACTATATATTCAGAAAAATTAGAAACGGCTAAAATGACTAATTCAACCGGGATCTATCATAACGTCGCCGCACCGTGTGACTCAAACTGTAATAATGTGTATTTTGGAAATGATTTGACATTAATATGATTGCTGCCAATTAGTCATAAACATGCGTGTTATCCGTCATGATCTCACATTGGCAGCGACATCTGAATCAGTGCATTAAGTGAAGTACGTTATAAACATACCCACAGTTCCTGTAAGAAATAAACGTTCAGTTCGCAGTTTCTACCAGAAATGCACGAACTAATTTCGAGTGACAACTTCGAACGCTCGAAACAAACCGCCGAACGAAAAATTTATTTTACAATGATCGAACAGTTTACAAGCACATTTCGAACAAACGCATGCTCTCTGCATATCTGCATAGCAAATTATTGTTAAAATTAGTTTTATTTTTTGTTTAATGCTACGTCATTACTGTTTGCATACATATACTTTGCGTATGACTGACCATGCACTGGTTGTTACCAAAATCTCACTGTGTTTATCGCTAAAAAGTTTACCCGTCTGTAAAGGCTTCAGTATGGATAGGGCTGAAGCTTTGATATGAAAGAAAGCGGAACTTGGGAGAGCAGTATCTGAAAAGCTCGAGCGGCAAATAGCCAGCGACTCGAGGCCTTGGAGTAGTCTAAAACTGGCTGTATTGAATGCCGCAAAAGACGTTCTTGATAATGCGAGCAGAATGCTAGGCTCAAACTGCACAGAGCGATAACGCAGCATAGGTTCGCTCAGCACGACTGCAGCTGCTCTTGTCGGTATTTTCAACAGTGAAGATAAAATGCAAAGTTACGGGGTGATCAAAATAATGACGCCGTGCATAACCAAGTTAATACGTTCATATATCTCGGCAGCCAAAGCGACGACAATGGTGCGGAATTAATCGATATATCGAACAACAGTGCAAAAGCAGTCCAAACAAAGAAACATAGCGTTACGTGGGAAATCAAATTATATATATGACCAGTTTAGGACCGGTGCTGCTATATGGTTTCCAAACTTGATCAACGCCCAAACAGCGCACTTCGCACATCCATGTTGGGACACCATACTGTAGATTCCGAAGAAATACAAAATCGTTTAGTAATATAAGAATTTATATCGCCAGAAATTAATGCCGTTCGTTAGATGTCCGCTCGAAGTTCGTTCCATAATGCATGAGTAAACTTAAGCTGCGTCCCTTACCATCCTCTTTTAACAAAACCGATTGCCATTCAGTTGTTGACTGAACACAAATTTCATTTTTGCGTTAAAGAACAGAAATTAGTCCGTTTCATATTAAATACATTATAATTTTAAAATGTTCGCGAACACATTGGTGTTAAAGTACAGGGTTCGAATTGCATTCGCTAATGGCATTATCGAACAGAAAAATGTCGAAATTGAAACGGCTAATGAAATCCGAGTTTTGTTCGCTAACAACGTTTTGCATGTACTGTCTATGTATGTGAGTGGGGGCGCATCTTAAGTTTACTCTTGCATAAATTCTAAATTTTTTTAAAAAATATGTTGCTCATGTTACTAGGAATGCAAGTAACCGTGTTCCATCTTGCTTTACATTTACTGTATAACTGGCAAAAACTTTTGGCAGAAATGGGTCTCAGTGGAAGCTGCACTGGCTGCAGCATTTCCAGGCGTTGGAACTGTCGAAATTGGCTGAGTAGTTATAATGCTATTATGAAGATTGTGAATTTTGCGTATATTTCATCGGGGCTTGTAGTGATATTATACAGAACTAGCCACAGCTGACTGTCGCTTTACGAGCGAGCAAACAAAAACAAACATCAAAATTTTAAAAAATTGTTTTACCCATAGCAAGTTGCTAGCGAGCAGCGGTCAATTACGGCGAGTGCTGTATATACTGAAGCAACGACACTTGAAATACTATAATAAGTTACTGAAAATAGTGATATTTGAGGCAAGATTGCTTTGTCAATGCATATGTAACAGATTCATACTGGATCGTTAAGAGGTGGATTAATCCTGACCATAGCCTAATGGCAACATTTTATGGAATACCCTTAATCCTGGCCACAGTCTAATGGCCAACATTTAATAGACAGTCCAATAATCCTGGCCACACTCTAATGGCCAACATTTACAATCACCCCAATAATCCTGGCTACACTCTAATGGCCAACATTTATAAACACCCCAAAAATCCTGGCCACATTCTAATGGACATTTACAAATACCCCATTAATCCTGGCCACAGTATAATGGCCAACATTTAGTCAAGTACCCCATTAATCCTTGCCACAGTGTAATGGCCAATATTTACAAATACCCCATTAATCCTGGCCACAGTGTAATGGCCAACATTTTAGGATTTAGGTGCGAATGTCTCCCAACTTAGAATACCCAACGGAGATGACCCAATTGGGTACGAAACCCACCGCTGCATTGAAATACGTACGTAAATGGGATTAGAACCAATCTATAACCTCTTTGCGCAAGTGAATACATAAGCCGATTTCTACCGTACATACGAACCGACCACAAGACCCAGTTGTCACACTATTTATAGATCGTATAAACGGCACAGATCAGGAATCGTTACGTCCATTAACCTCGTTGTGAATAGAGATTTTCGTCATATTTCGGCCTTCACCGCCGACAGTTTTTAGTGATAAAAAAGGGTATCGTTATTAACATTTCAGGGATGGATAATCATCGAAGCATTGCGACAGTATATATAATTATTGATTGTAGTGCCATAAACGTACCCATTGGTATAGGTATCTTGCATCATATCGTCATTATTATAACCATATTGTTGTTGGCCATAAAGGCTTTATTGGAACATTTGAATTATGGATATATATTAACCTTACCATCGTTGTGTTGTACCATTTTGATGGCCATAAAGGCACATGTTACGTAATTGACTCGCATAATCATGATCGTATCATACATTTGTGTACCACTGGAATTGCCGTTGATGCTCATATGTATTTTAGGTATACGTACACGATTTGGCACCCTGATTTGAATAGTACTTGTTAACCATTTATATATATAATCGTCATACCACGTTCGTACCGTATCTTCGTGTTGTTCAAGGCCGTAAAAGCGCCTATACTTTTGCTATGATTCCATATCATTTTTACAATTACCATGATGTATTGTACCCTAGTTTGCGGACGTATAATCATAACTATTTATGGAAGATTGTCGTATCATATTTTTGTCGTTGTTCATGGCCATAAAAGTCTGTATTTGGATGTAACTTTCTCATGTTTCATTAATGTTTTCAGGGTAGTGGTTATATTTTATTGTACCCTTGTGATTCATAAGTTTAGAGGTACAAATAGTCGAAAACAATTTGTTTCGTTTAGGATGAATTTAAGGAAAAATTTAGAGATTTTTACGCATATAAATTAGTACTTTTATAGGTAGAAAATGAGGGTATGACGAGCTCTTGCCATACTCGACTCGTGGAAATTTAGGACGGTACGACTCCCCGCCTGCCTCAATCTGTAGGAATAGTTCTACCCCGCATGTAAGACTGCGAAACTTATTGCAAATTGTCGTAGGATAGAGTGGCCGTGACGGATACCCGGGGATTTCTCCGGGTTTCTCCAGGGATTTGGCTAAAATTTTACCAGGATCTCGACCGGGATTCGAGCTACTGATTTAATGTTTAAAACCTCCGAATATCACGTCGGAATCCCAAACCCGACGGCTTTGAAGGGGCTTGCCCCCGTCGAAAACATAAAATTGGAAATATTTTAAGATTCTCCCCAGGGATTTTGTTGAAGCTCTGGCCGTTTCTTCGTAGTAATGCCTGTTCACGAATGCAACTCTAAAACTTATCGATTTCGCGTCGGAATCACAAACCCGACGGCCTTGAAGAGGCCTGCCCCCACCGAAAACGCAGAATTGAAATATTTTAATATGCTCTCCTGGAATTTTGTTGAAACTCTCGCCGTTTGTTCGTAGGAGTGTCCGCTACCGGACTCCACTCTAAAACCCAACATTATCAAGTCGGAATCACAAACCCGACGGCCCGACAGGGGTCCGCCCCCCCCACCCAAAACTTTAAATGTTCATAACTCAAAATTCCCTCCAGGAATGTTGATGATTTTTTATCGTCCAAAGAGGCCGTTAGGCCTTCCATTTGTGTTATTGAGCCCTGCCAAGCCGAGGCCCGTTCAAAAATTATGAAAAATAAGCACCCAAGCAGCGCAAAAGCCGCGCAGGGTCTGCACAAATTTCATAGAATTCCTTGCCGTATGTCGTTGTACATATAGTTTCATAGATAGGTCTTGGTCTTGCTTTTGGACACACTTTCCAAGCTTTTAGTTTTACAGTTCAGTTATATTTCTCTCCCTTCTCTGAGTACAATCATCAATGCAGCACGAAAGCCGTCGAAGACTCGAATTTTCGATATACGGCCGCTACAATGAAAATATCAAATTTACCAGAGTTGGTAAATTTGATTATAGTGGCAAACATTTTTGTATATCAAAGCTGACGATGTCGCTAGACGCGATATCGGGTCTATCGGGTCTCGGCCCGACGGATCAATTTTTGTGAGGACCGTTAACCGGGTCCTGGTAAATCGATAAATAAGTTCGAGCCCAGCCCCCAGCACAATTTTACAGAGATAAGAGAGATATCGAAAATTATAGGTTTTCCCCAGCCCCTACCGAGTTGGACTCAAAATCTCGGCTGAAAACTAGGAACGAGAACAATCTGAGGATACAAACAGAGTGAATTTCAGTTAGTAAATTTGTTAGGGTTGTCCCGACAACCGGGCCCGCTGCTTACAGACTTGTTTCATCGAGTAGGAACCGCTAATAACACAGCCGAAATGTTAGTACCAAATAAAGTTATTTTAGAAGGCCATTTTCGAGATAAAATAGCTTAAATTTTAGTACTTTTAGAATAGTGCCGATGACCTACCAGGCATGGCCACGCATAGTTCTAGCTTTAGCCAAATTTGTAGGTACCTGAATACAATTTTAATCCCTGCCCCTATGCCCCAAACTTGGCATGAAATTTGTATAATGATAACGCATAGCCGCTTTTCGGCATTAATTAAGCGAACTCAGAGAATTTATTGGTTGTGCCATGAACTAGGGACTCGCCCAAGCTTGACCCTTGGTCCATATGAATACCGTTATATGGTAGCAACAATGATAAATCCAACCGCTTTAAAACAATTTCCACGTTAAGGAATTGAGTTGAGATATCCAATTAGTTAAGAAAATCAATTAAGTAAGCCAAGTTTGTTAGACCGTTTGGATCAGTAGAAGTTGAGAATGCCCCAAAACGGCTCATTATTTCGGTAGTGGCATACTCATACGTCTCAGCGTATTGTTATTGTCATTTATCAAGGATTGAGCAAGTAGTTGATTCTTAACTAGCAAACCTGTCACAGGACGAACGAAACAAAATTGTCAAACGTTTGTTGAACCTCATAGGCAAACCTTGAACCTCAAACCGTTAATTTAGTATAATCTTTTGGTCCAAATTGACCGCTACAAACAGTACACAATGCGCTTGTATCTGAATAGCGCTTAGATCTGCATCCAGTTTTAGAGCAGTAACTTCTGATAGAATTACCGCTGAACAACAAATTACTTTATACGTTTATTGTAGCTGTGGAAGCTGAAGGCCGAGGCAACGCCTTCAACCCTTTTTTAAAATTAGTGAGAGTCCGTTTGGAACTCTCCAACAGACTAAATAAGTTTACGAATTACCCGAACCAAACATATCCCCAAATCGTCTCGTATTAGGACGCAAAAATACCATTTGTTGCACTTTCGAGTTTAGATTTTAGGGATTCTTTTACCTCTCGTAATATCGCCGTACTTTTTGGTAAGAGTATAGAATATTGTTCCGCCGAGCCAAGCATGAACCAAGGTCCTAAGTGTACCCCGAATTACGCTTAGAATCGATAATTTATCAGTTTTCCCTGGATCCGACTCGATCCAGCGCTTTCTAAAATTATGTAAATTCGGCAGCCAAAAGGAAATATTATTTTTCCTAGTGTTAATAAAGTGCAGTTATTGCACATAATACATAGTAAATTTTAGTAATAATTTGGATCAGGAAAAACTAGAAACTTAGAAAATTTGGTCCCAACCTCAACTTGCCGGGACCCATAAGCTATTTAGAAGATAAGTCTACACGACCATTTTTAGCATTATTCTAGCTCATGTTTATGGACGCGAAAAAGTCCGTTTTTGTAGTTATTTAGGTCATACTTGAGCCTCCTTTTAAGGCCAAATTTTACCGTCTTGTTACCGTGCTTGAGGAATGGTTTTATAGGGAATTGGAACCAAAGTTAACCAGTTGTATTGTGCAACCTGCTGAAAAGTTTATTTCATACTTATGGTCACCGTACATATGTATGTATGCAAGTAGGAAAAGAACAGTCGTACCATTGTCGCATCAGAAAATTTAGGAGTCGTACCGATGATCACCTCCCAAACTTACCGTTATATCCATATGCACCGTTACTCTTTTGTTGTAATATTTTGTCGTATGTTAATCCAATCGCTACTTTACCGCATTTACGAATATTCACTTATCATATACCATAGTCATGATTAGATTGAGCAAGATTGAGACCCACAATCCCACGTTGTACGCTTCGTCCCGTATACTTCATCTGTACGCGTTACATTGCTGCCTTTCGCTTACCTGAACCTCTTGTTTTGTCGGAGTACCCTCTAGTAGCAATCGTAGTGCCGAGCAAGTAGTTAGTTGAATGGCGCCTCCCTATCGATAACTAACAAGTAAGGTAAGCTCAGCTGTCACTGCGAAAGGCTTAGCAGTTTACGCCGCTATTTTAATCAGCTGTGAGAGTTCCGTGAAAAACGCGACGACTCCGCGACTTACTACGTTTGTTCCCGTGCTCATTCTCCTAATAGCGCACTATACTAGTGACATTGTACCTATTGTATTCGCCGGTACAGTATGTTCTTGTCCATATACGATTTTGACTCATCAATAAATGCTCAACCAAACCCAATGTGTCCAAGTGTTTTGCTGACCCTAGTAGCGATAGATATTCGAAGATGTTTGAAATCCGGCACCCCTATCGACGACCCACGCTCAGGTTTAACACGCGCATTGAAGAAGCAAACATTAGCGTGACTCGCCGATTTCATAAGTGTATTAATTATACCACTGTGTGAGTACGACTCGTGCGACTAATAAGGACAATTTACTTCAAAATTAAAACTATCGCTGAGTACCCAGAATAGAAAACTACACGCGAATCCGACGTTAAACGTCTAGGGATTTGTCGGACCCTAGTGGGGGCCACTGGCTAAATTAAATGAATTTTAAAAAGCGTCCAGGAAAATAGAAAGGAAAACTCTACTCCAAATACACTTCCCGGTTAAACGAGGATAGGGAATAGCGGTATGGTCTCTTTGGCCTGTGAGCACGTGATGGAGCCAACCTCCCTGGGGACCTCAAAGGTAGTACCTCTTAGGCTACGTGCGCAACCCGTCCGGCAGAATCAGAACACATCCTGTGAAGCGCTCCTGCGGCTTACTACGCTCCGTAATTTCTTGGGCCTTACCCGAATCAAAAAGGAAAAATAGAAATTAGAACCCATTAGACCCGCCCTTGAGGTTACGATAGCCGGGGTCTTATGGGCATTACGTTTGTGGAAGTGCGTAATGCAGCAGCGTCACGTCGATCTGATACACATAGAACAAGAAAATCTTAAAATAGTAATGTATTTTATTGCACAACCCGAACTAATAATACAGATTATAAGCTGGCTCCAAGAAAATATTTCACCGCTGAACCGACAACAATAACAATGCGTGAGTCCACTTTACGTGCCTACACCAAGGTTGTTATTTTTGTCAAAACCACATTGACGTAAAAAATATTGGTAATAGCGATTTTTCAGTGTAGCCGTTCGAAAAATGTTATGCTAAATCGCAATATGGCGGCCGCCAATAACACCTACAGTTACAATCAGCAGTACTTATAAAATCGAACGCAGACGAAATAGAACGAAAACGCAATCGATCGATCTTCGTTTAAACGAAATACGTTAAATTAAACGCAAACTAACATTTTTATTAAAATATTTTTTGTTTCAACACAATCGAAATTCGTTAAATTAATCGACTTTCGCCTAAACGCAAACGATCGTAATCGAACGAAATTTCGATCGATTACTGAGCACTTAATTCTGATGTAACTGTATGTGTTACTGTGTCACAAATATTTGTTCGCGCATATAAGGAAAATAGTGATGTGCGTGAATTCATCGCTTCTATGACCATGATCTGAATTGACAAATGAACAGCCCAAGTCTACGCACCTAAACTGTATTCAAGCTTAACTGGCACTCGTGTAAAAAAGCATCTACTGTAAGTCAAAATGGGTGATGTATACAGCAAACAATGCTTATAAGACAGAACAGCTTAGAGCAGGTGTTCGGGGACAACAATCCCGTGACTTATATAATCTTAAGCATAGTCTAAGCTTTATATAAAATGCGAAGCTTAGGGTAATGATAACGGTATAGTTTTGCTTTCACTTAAGGTGTTACTGTAAGTTATGTCTACCTGAGTGACGCATAACTTACCGTCTTTGATAAATTTTTCGCAAGCGTCGCGACTCATTCTTGGTTTGTATTGACTATCTAGATAGCCGTAAATATAAGTGGAGCCTGAACCTCCAGCAGATAGCGGCATTCGTGTAATCATACCACCAATTGGGATTGAATACACCTGAAATAACAGGTATATACATAGTCATACATTGCACGAGGTCCGAGGTCCCAGGAAGAGAAAGACGCTGCCTCCGTGACGAGGCCACCCCAAACGGTGGACCAGTTTGTTGCGTTGCAGAGATCGTCGGGTGCAGGAGAATTAATTTTCGAAATTCACTGGGACTAAATTTTTCATAATTTTAGCCCATTTTCCCCCCGATCCTATGTTCTCCAATTTTGCCAAAATTTTCCGCGCGGCTTAGGCGGGCAGGGCGGAACTTCACGTGCGGGGAGTCGAGATACCCACCGGGGGTACCGGTGGCTTTCCCGAGTGCGGTTAGAGGCTCAGAAAGAATAATCCGCTCTCCCCTATGATCTTGTATGTACATAGTGTTACAATATCTTCCTCATACTATAGCAATAACTTTGAACACATAAACGCATATTATGTACATTTCCACAATATATTTATTGTAGAATAAGGAACATGATATGTAGATATTCAGCACATTCAGGTGCCCCGGTCCCGCAGGGTCAGGCAAAGCAAATAGGTAGGTAACATTATATGTATCTTTAAAATATGGAAAACTTATTACATATCTGGGCTCTCCAAACTGGGGGGTTGGCATTTTTCGGTTCCCCTATCATGGCGCTCTATCAAAATTTTGGGCTCCTCCGGCTCACCTAATTTTTTTTGTTTCTAATCGGTCCAAAGTACATAAAATTTGATCAAAATTTTTACTAAAGCTCCGTGCTGAAGCCAAAAATTTCGTAAATTTTGTCAAAATTTGCTTCAACATCGCTTTTATCTCCTTCAAAAGCGCTTGACAGTGTTTCTGACACGATTTTTAACCGTTTTACTCTGGGCGAAATCGGGCGCCCCGGTTCTGAACCAGGAGGGAGCCCTGGTTAATGCCCCTGGCAAAATTTTCATCGAATGGAGATCCCTCCATATGATGTTATCGTCGATCGTAGTTTATATGTAGCCTAATATATATTTTTTATCATTACGTTTGTTAAGTGGTGTGACAAGTAAAAATGTGATGAAGTCATATTATCAAATAATGTTACTAGATTCATATCCAATTGCAAATATAACTAGACGTATTGAAACGTCTTTTGAGCTTCACCCTCTTCATTTGAAAGTAATCCTCTTCGACTGCAATTTCGCCGCTTGGAATCCATACTTTCGGAAACTATGGTCAGACACAATCTGTATTTCAGCATTATGTGAAATAACCCACTACATAACTATTGTTAGAAAGCTTTGTTACTACACTATAGGTGTCGAAGGCTAGGAGAGTTTAGACTGTCGACGGGGGAGGTCCTCCGACGTTTTGCCAATTTACCTAATTTTGCAATAAATTTTGGCCAGGGGGCGAAAAAAGGGGGGGGGGTTTATCGACGCGCGGGCGGCGGTGCGGAGCTTTCAGAGCAGGGGTGGTGGTAAATGTTGCTTTGGGGTCCGAGCCTTATGGGGTAACCCCCTGTCAACACCCTTGTACCAGTAACTCTACCGAGATTGTGGAGCGTAGTGAAGAATAGGTACACCTACGCCTTTTGCCTGCACAGCCGATCACCTCTTGATAGTATAGGTCGATATGTTATATGTAGATATTACACAATACCACACAATTTAAAACAAAACTAACACCGACAATGATTTCCCATGCTCGAAACTCCGAAGCGTAAGCTATCAGTCTCCCAGGACGTCTCAATAAAATTAGGAATTTTGGGTCAAGGAACCATGGGGGCGCCATACCCCCGTACCCATGGAACCATAGGTCTCAGAGCAAAATCAACACCGGCAAGTAGTTTCCCATACCCGAAAAATCCCAAGCGAAAGTTTTCAGCCACCCAGGACGTCAGAACAAAGTTTCGAATTTTGGATCGAGGAACCACGAGTATGCTATATCTCAAACCCCAGAACCGGAGCCTTAATTGAAAAACAAAAAATAGGCACCCGCATTTACCATTTTACTATGAAATAAAATCAATAAGAGAAAAACTACGAAAGTTAAGATAAAATATTTCTGATTCCGTGAAGGGTACTAAAATGGGGTAAAAACCCTCATTTTGACCTGTGATCTATGAAATAGACCTCCTCAAATCGAAAACGCTCGAGGATATACAAGGTAAATCTGCTATGCCGGTTCGAAAGAAACCAAGATCATGAAAATCGGTTAAGTCAATTATGGCCGATCTCATACACAGACGTAATTTAAAAGCTTTCACCCTTGCAACACACAAACTCCACTACGTTACACAACGCTCAGACTACACCTACCTGACCACCATTCTCTTCATCCCATCCAGCGACAATTAGACCTGCAGTGATCTGGTCGCGATAATTATAGCTCATATCCCGAAACACTTGAGCAGCAATATTTACTCCAGCCTTCCGTCCATGCTGTAGCCTGATGTATAGGGCAAAACAAAAAAATTTCAAACAAACATCACGGTGGAAATGTCAACAGACGATGCATTATGTATGCCGAGCACAAAACTTTCACAGTTTGTGTCATTGTACGAGTGAGCAAATACTCAATTGTAAGAAGAACAGCCATTAAGAAAAGACAGCGGAAAATAAGACATGTCTACGTTATAAAAATCTAGCGTGGACAAACCTATATGGTAGACAAACCGGAATGGGAGGCGGCTGCCTGAACCGGTGGTCGACGAATTTGGCCTCCCCCCTCCGGTACATACGATTTTCCTTTATATTGCTTTCTTCACATTTATTGTGATTCTTGTTCAAATTTTGAAGTATTTCGGTGCCAAATATAAATTCAAGATATTCATATTTGCAACATCTATTTAACTAAAGCACCATTTTAGTGTTTAAAACTTGAGCCACCGTTCAGCTCACGTTCAGGGTTACTAGTCAATACCTGAACCAGGGAGCGGCTTTGAAGGGTGGGCGTTTGGACCCCGGTTCGTCAGCCAGGGGCGACCAAAATAATGGGTAGGTACTAACCGAGGGGAGGCAGCTTCTCGCAGACCTGGAGAAGACCAAGTATGAATGTGGGCGGTCCTTTCTTCCCCACCAGGATTATTAATGATTAATTTTTATGTTATGCCGTAGAGTACAGAAACTAGCAACAACTGGTAATGTATTTTTTAAACGGAACCGGAACCTGGTTTCGTCAACCTAACTAAAGTAAAATAAATGGAAGAACAAATAAACGTCTAAAGAATGGTTGTTTAAAAAGGTACTGAAAATGACCTTTACTTTCTTTACTTTTAATCTGTTGTAGTGATATAAGTTACCAACATGAGAAAATTAACCGATCCATAATCCGGTCTGTCTACTTCAAAACATTAATTTCGACTAATACGCATTAAATTTTATGTCATGCAGCGTTCATAATCCACTGAAGCTATTTTAGTGACAGGTCTGACTTACATAGAATTTAAAGAGACGTTACCGTAACATGTTAAGGAAATATATGCCAACTCTAAGCACTAAATTTAATTTGGGAAAATTTGCGAATTTACAGTTCTGATTGGAACAAATTCAAATCCAAAAAGAACAAAAAATTAGAGGATGAATGTCCTGCAAAATGAGACCAAAATCACACATAGTTCGATAGGTTGCGAAAATATTACCATTTTTGTGTGTATTGCGTCTCATGGGCCCATTGAAAACCCCTTGTGACTTCCCCTGCACCGTGACTAATGGCAATAGCAGCTCATTACTTGCATAAAAGATATTGCTATATAGAACTGGCCTGCCCACAGCCCTCCGAAAAGTGGGGGGAATTTCGGGGGGGCCCCCATGTTCGTTCTCGGGGGAAATTTCAAAGTGGGGGGGATAAATTTTGCTTAAAAATACAAAATATTTCCATATTTTCATGCATTTTTACTACTGTGAACGTACTTTCAAGCTAAAAAACAATATTTTAGCATTATATATAGTGGTAATTGTTTAAAAAACAATTTGCAAACAAAAAACATAAATTTTCAGACATAAAAAATTTTTGGAATTAGTTGAACATGGGGGTTTCGGCCGAGTGGGGGGGACGGATATGGGGGAAAATCTCACGAACATGGGGGATTCGGAAAGTGGGGGGTCTTCACATTTATTGTGATTCTTGTTCAAATTTTGAAGTATTTCGGTGCCAAATATAAATTCAAGATATTCATATTTGCAACATCTATTTAACTAAAGCACCATTTTTAGTGTTTAAAACTTGAGCCACCGTTCAGCTCACGTTCAGGGTTACTAGTCAATACCTGAACCAGGGAGCGACTTTGAAGGGTGGGCGTTTGGACCACGGTTCGTCAGCCAGGGGCGACCAAAATAATTGGTAGGTACTAACCGAGGGGGGCAGCTTCTCGCAGACCTGGAGAAGACCAAGTATGAATGTGGGCGGCCCTTTCTTCCCCACCAGGATTATTAATGATTAATTTTTATGTTATGCCGTAGAGTACAGAAACTAGCAACAACTGGTAATGTATTTTTTAAATGGAACCGGAACCTGGTTTCGTCAACCTAACTAAAGTAAAATAAATGGAAGAACAAATAAACGTCTAATGAATGGTTGTTTAAAAAGGTACTGAAAATGACCTTTACTTTCTTTACTTTTAATCTGTTGTAGTGATATAAGTTACCAACATGAGAAAATTAACCGATCCATAATCCGGTCTGTCTACTTCAAAACTTTAATTTCGACTAATACGCATTAAATTTTATGTCATGCAGCGTTCATAATCCACTGAAGCTATTTTAGTGACAGGTCTGACTTACATAGAATTTTTAAAGAGACGTTACCGTAACATGTTAAGGAAATATATGCCAACTCTAAGCACTAAATTTAATTTGGGAAAATTTGCGAATTTACAGTTCTGATTGGAACAAATTCAAATCCAAAAATCGTGTATTTTGGGTGCCGTGCGCTCATTTTTAAAACCAGTTTCGTCCCAAATCTTGCATTTCGTGTCTCAAAGCACTATATCCACGCTTATTTATTCTACAATATGAGCTATTTTGACTCAGATATCTACACCGGTTGTTGAGTTACAATAAATAACGTGATTTTTTGAGCCCCTTCGCAACCGGACCAGAGCCCTTTGGCCCGTTTTTTCGGGATGAAAATGTTGGAATCGCGCTTCGCGTCTAACTAAGGGACACAAATAGAGATTTTTAAGTTTTCAAACGAGCTATAGCGCAAGTCTATCCGCCCACCTGAAGTTGAGTTATGCCTGTTACCCCAAAAACACCAGAAACGGACACTGTTGAAATTTACCACTCTGGTCAGTGAGAATTTTTCGCTTCGCTCGTTCCACTCGCTACACTCAAAATTCAATGACGTATATTATAGTGTGTCATGCTTACTCATAAATTTCCAAGTGGTGTTTGACCACATCAGTGACCGCTTGCGTATCGGCAGCGGACCCGGAGCGGCAGCAGTAAATATGTTCGGTAACTGGGGTCAGTTTGTCGGCTACGCGATTAACAACGAGCGATCTAGTAAAAAGAAACCATAAAAATCAGAAACTGGAAATCATTTTCAACATTGTTGTATAATTGCTTTTACCATCGTCTCCGTTCATGTAGAGAGCAATACATGCCTAAGATTTAGTCCAATCTTACACTACCAAACCATGCCAGATTCTTAATCATGAACTAAGAAGTGACCAATTGCTCAAATATTTGTCTCGTTTTGCCTAAGTTTGTTAATCAGCAACACAATGAGAACAATGTTTTCAGCTGTATGTTATCACATTTCGATGACAGCCTGTGTTAAAGCACCACGAATCATCAGATGAAATACAATTTTAAGTGACTTTTCTTACAGAATTATTCGCGAATTATAATAATTTATTATTTATATGATTCTAGAATAATTATACGATTATGAATATGTACGCGAGAATTTATACGATTTTGTTTACGACTGTAGGTAAAGCCTACACAATTATTACAAGTAGAAATAAAAGCAAACCGTTCGCAACAAACAGCTGTTAACAATAACAATGAATTCTTAATTCTTCTGTAAATGTACAATGTAAATTCTACTGTTAATTCTTCGGGTACAATAATTCGGACAATTTCGTTTTATTTCCGTCGGTAACTGTACATAGGGTTCTCTTTTGTCAGGCCAATGCAAATTTCAAAACGGGTGACTCAGCACAAATCACTATTTTTCGTTACATACAGAGTCACAATCTGTATATAATCAGAGTACATGTCAGCGCTGTTAACGGTAACTATTTTACGAAATAGCATGGCGATTCACCGGTCGCGTCTGATAACTTCGTGTCGTGATCGAAAGCATGTTATGTACAACCAAGTCACTAACCGACGTGAAAAACCCGCCAAATCGCGGCAATATTTAGGAAGATTTTTCATAATGAAAAATACGCCTCTTGGCTGGGCTCTCCATTCGCTGAAAATTTTGCCAGAGGGCATGAACCAGGACCCCTTAGTTCCGAACTGGGGACAGCCGATTTTGCCAGGGGGTATTTTCTCAAAAGAAAACGGTTATAAACCGATTTTGAAGCAAAGTTGACAAAATCAGCGAAATTTTTGGCTTCAGAACGAAATTTTAGTACATATTTTGATTAAATTTTGTGTACTTTGGACCGATTGGAAACAAAAAAATTTGCCAAAAGGCAATGAACCATGGGAGCACAAAATGTTGCCAGGGGCGTGAACCCGGGTGCACCTGGTTTGAACCAGGGGAGCCGAAAAATTCCAGCCTCCCAATTTGAAGAGCCTAGCTTGGCATAGTGGTATTGATATTGCATACTGGATACAACAATTCTATATTAAAATGTATAACGAATAACGAACGACTACAAGCCAACTGTATGCATAAAAATTACCCCATGCATAAAAAATCAGTGGAACGTAGAAACGGCGGGTGTCGACATCTCAGAGCTTGGCAGGCATGTTTGTTAAGCGGAGCGAAGCGGTTTTATTTTCGTCAAAGGGAGAAAAATCGGCACTATCTGTCCGTCCGTCGAACACCTCAATAACTACTGGGCCGATTTTAAATTTGTTTGTTTGAAGGACCTAATATTCCACAGGCGCAAGACATATAGTTTTTGTTTAAATTTGCTTTAACTAATCAGTTAAACGTGTTAGCCTATTTTTAGCATTTTCAAGCAACAAAAATTACTTATTTTTCAATGAATAATTAGAGTAAAGCTCATTTTGGCGCATATATTACATCTCGCGGTGCTGATTATGAATCTCGTGTTTATTATTATTGGAGGTTAGTTAAAAACATGTTAATTAGTTAGTTAATTAGCTAAGCACTAATAAATTATTAAATAGCTAATTTTTTTTGCAAATTTCCAAACTGCTCAGAAATGAATTGAACTGCATACGGAAGTTTTCTATATCGCTGATCACGAATACAGAAATATAACATTCTTGAAGCTCTGAAACATCGCCGTATATGCTAATTAGTTAATTAATTAGCTGATTTGTTATTTGTTAGCAAGAAGCTGGCTATGTACTGACATAGTTTCATTATACAAAAAAGGCGATTCATCTCTTGCGTTAAATTATAGGCCGATATCATTACTTTCTAACTGCTATCAAATTATGGAGTCCATTGTTAATAATCGTATACTATAATAATCGTACATTAGTCTTATTTGCATTGCAATAATATAATTAATCCAAACCAACATGGTTTTGTATCAAAGAAATCAACATCTACTCAGCTGCTTGAATCCGTAGCTTATGGAGTCCATTGTTAATAATGGTAACTATAATAATCGTATATTAGTCTTATTTGCATTGCAATAATATAATTAATCCAAACCAACATGATTTTGTATCAAAGAAATCAACATCTACTCAGATGCTTGAATCTGTAAACGACTGGTCAAATGCATTAGACAATGGAAAGTCAGCTGATATTTTGTACATTGATTTTGCAAAAGCGTTTGGTACCGTTTTGTAGGTCAAACTGCATCACAAAGTTTCATGTATAGGCATTACTGGCGCATTTTTAAATTGGATTACTGCTTTTACTCAGCGAAAGATCGTTCAGAGTTAAATTGAATAATACTTGTTCAACTCCATAAAAAGTGCTATCTGGAGTGCCTGAAGGCAGCGTCCTAGGACATACTTTGTTTCTGATATATACAAATGATGCTGCTTGTTGTTTAAATAATGTGATGCATAAACTTTTCGCAGACGACGTTAAGTTATATATTAATACGTCAAACTGCAACGATTACAATGCTCCGACTCATCTTCAGAACGCGCCTTGGAACAATGGGCAACATCCTGGCAACTTTCCATTTTAGTGTTGAAATGCAATATTTTACACTTGGGCAAAAACAACCTCAAATTTCGATATGATTTGCAAGGGAATGAAATTCCTGAATTTCATAGTGTAAAGACCTAGGTGTCATAATTAGCTCCGACTTCAAATCTGACACACACTGAAATCATCGTTGCAAAAGCACACCGCGTAGTCAAAATTTTTTAGCTGCTTCATTCACTGTAACTCAGAGTCATTAATAATGTGGTATTTATCGTATGTACGACCAATATTGGAATATTCTATCCAAGTTTGGTCACCGTGTTATTTGCTCGAAATAGATATGTTGTAGAAAGTGCAACGGTGTTTCACCAGAAGGCTAGCCATGCGGTTTGGTATCTTCGCTATGTCGTATAAATAACGACTAACAAACTTCATGTTAGAACCTCTAGAATTACATCGTTTAAAACACTACCTCATTCTAGTTTTCAAAATTTTAATTATGAACTTGATAGTTGTCATAGCTTTTTCGAAATTTACCACAAGACAGATACGCGTGGTCACGAAAGAAAACTAATAAAACCAATATTTCATTCAAACTGTTATAAACATCGCTTTGCGGTTAGAACTATCGATGCGTGCAATAAATTACCTAGTTTTGTTTGCTGTGAATCTCTCGTAGGCAGGGAGTAACCGGAATTCCGGTTCCGGTTCCGGCGAAAATCGTGTTCCGGTTGCGGTTCCGGCAAAGGGCAAAAACCATACCGGAACCGGAATTCCGGTTTAAAAATTTTGTTTGAAATTTTTCACATTTTTGCTTCATATGTGATCCAAACATATGTAATATATATTATACAATGATCAAACTCCAATACAACCGAGCTAAAGAAAAGATTAAC
Organism: Trileptium ribeirensis; assembly: GCA_030248225.1. Lineage (NCBI taxonomy): Eukaryota > Metazoa > Nematoda > Enoplea > Enoplida > Thoracostomopsidae > Trileptium > Trileptium ribeirensis. Next base: position 38,966 of record JASANE010029203.1, on the reverse strand, counting down.
TAACCAATTTTCCGTATGAAACGTAAGTAGGGCACATAATTTTAGCAGGAATTTTTCATAATTACCTGCAGGAGTTTGTTAAATCAAAGCCAGGTCGATGCTTGTAGCAGCTATTTTACACATCCAGAAGTCTGTGGGATACATTTGAATTAAACCGGTCCAACTCGGTAACAGAGTGTGGCTTACGCAGAAGTACTTAGCCTATGCTTGGCTAACATAAATTGCGTCAAGCACCAGCCGGTGCGCTTTAAACTTTGTAAATCAGGTGAAACTGAAGTAACGTTATCTGCAACGCAAGCAGAAACTGCTTCCTTGGCAATGAACTGTATTTATTGAAACTGTGCGAGCAGCATCACCTGTGTGTCTCATCTATAGCATTTTGATTAGAAGGTTATCATCATTATCATCTAACTGACGGGCACTGTTTGTCCAACGCTAGCCTAAACAGTGTCTCTGAACACTGATCAGAAAATTACCTTCTATCTATTATTTTATCTTAGAATCATATAAACCAATAATTTTAAGTTTGCTACAGAAGAACATGCAACAAACGTATGTGTAGTAAAGGGAGGCGACTGGAGACAGATCGAAAGTGTGTATTCTACGCTCCAAGCTTTGTAAGCACATTCGATTTGACGCAGTATACGCAGTGGTATATAGTGGAAGGCATTTTTTTGCTCTGAATGTCCAAAAACCGACATATTTGATCGATAAATAAACATTATTAGCTTCCTCAGTCTCTTTAAAGTTTCAGAAAGGCAATAATACCATCGCAATACATTAAGTTTAATGTAAAAGTTATTTTTAATGCATTTTAAATCCACTATACCTTCATTTCTTCCATCATCTGTTTTACTATATATAAATTTCGAAGACCAGGTTCCGGTTCCGGTTCCGGATCCGGTTTAAATGGACGGTTCCGGTTACTGGTTCCGGTTCCGGTAAATTTCGGTTCCGGTTATTCCCTGCTCGTAGGATCATCCGACTGCAGAAAATTCAAGATAATTTTAAACAAGCTTGACTTGAGCCTTTTTTACAGTTTAATAAAAAACTTTAATAATTATTTGAAATGCTATTTACTCCCTTAATAAAAATTAATCTTTTGCGCCCTGTTTTTTCACCGAATGTAAGTGGACTTGCTTCCTTCTCGGTTGAATTTAGGTTTATTAACTTTAAAATTTGCTTATGCATTCATTTTGTGATTGAATTTTGTAATCGGTACACCGGAAGTCAATAAGCCATCGCCTAAATTTCGAGCTAGCAATGATGGCCTTAACGACTGATGTAAACCTAGTTACGCTAATTTTCCGGATTTCGGTATGCTATTTGTTAATAAACTTCTTTGTTGCTGTTGTTGTTAATTTTATGCAAAGTCTAAAGTCCTCAAAATTGCTATTTTTGCGCTCAGGGGTTTTCGATGATGGTAATCATGAATACGTGGCTTTTAAAGCTCTATGATTTTACCATAAGTGTTAATTAGGTAATTAATTAGCTAATTAGTTAATATTACTAATTAGTTAATTTTTAGCTAGCTTTTGTATGGTGGGTTTGGCATCAATTGTTTAAAAACGGGATACTTATTATAAATTTATTAAATAATTTAGTTGAAATAAATGTGTACGCAAATACGATACCAAATACTTTGCCTATTTGGCTATATAGCTCGCTTTTTGTAATTTATTACGTTTACTAATGTTATTGACGGTGAGTTAATGATCGTCCTTGGACCCCATGTAAGCATATCGTTTAATGAATACGCAGAAGTGTGAAATATGCAAACGACATATGATGGTACATCGTGATGTTTGTATTCGCACAAGCTCAACTGTCAATACAGGTGGCATAACAGTATACTGGAATTTTTGCATTTTTGAATTCAGTTCGTTTTAACAATAAAGCACTATAACCTGAAGTAGGCTTACGCATTACACATACATTTACGAAAATTTTACATTAATAATGATTACCCAGCAGATGTTCTGGTGTCAGCACCAATGACGACCCCTCCATCGAATTCTGCAGCAATGATTGTGGTCTAAAAGACTATAATACTGTAAACACAAGATATCAAAAAGGATGTAACAAATTTCGTTTTAACGCAAACCAAATGACTTTGCTAGGAATTAGGCGGTGTCCCAATAAGCACAACGACTAGGTCTCAGGGACATTATTTATTTTTAAAGATGAGGTAATTTGCGAGGTAGTCACCTGGTGCGAAATGGATCGCTACGCCTTAACAATAAAGTAACATATCATAAATATGTAGGAAATTAAATCTAAGAATTTAATCAGGATAAAAGAGCAAAATTAGCCATGTCACTGTTTAAGCAAAAGTAAACGCGATTACCAGCGTGGGAGCGTGTGCAAATAAGTTAGAAACGAGAGATTCTGGTTCGATTCCGTAGTGAGGGATAAGTGCTCTGCAGCACGTGAAACGCAAATTAACCTAGGATGGAAAGGTAATCAAGTTTTCTGGCATTTTTTTAATTTGGAAGCCGGTGGGCCCACAATCCGGCCCAGGAAAGCCTCCAGTTAATTCTTCTTGATGGCGAAATCCGGCATCCCCAGGTACGAATCAGGGGCCTGCGCTTCATGCCACCCGGCAACATTAAAATTAATGGAGAAGTCAGGTTATTGACAAAGTGTTAAAATATGTTATTAAAACGGAGCGAGCGGAGTTTCCACTGAGAAAGGGCACTAGGGCGGAAATCGTGAATTTTTTTGTTTGTCGGTGCCATTTATAACTCATGTTAGTATGGATGGATTCAGATGAAATTTTCTTAGATGAAATTTTCTTGTTCCCTAGAAAAATTGATGATGATGATGGTGCGCCCTTTAGTTGAACGCAAACAGCTCCGATCTCGTGGTTCGGGTCAATATGGCAAAAAACCGATTTTTCAAGGGTTCCACTGTGATAAACTCTTTGCACCGATTTTTCCAAATTTCGCCTTACTGCTTGTTTTACCTTACAATAAGCGCCTACTAGGTTGGGCTTGCTATCTAAAGTCCAGCTTGGCTATATTATACTTTTTCAAGTGGTTTCTACTCTGTTATGGTCGACGAACCCGATTTGCAAAATGTAGTGTGTTTTCATTTTGTTTGGTTATGTATTGCGTGCGTGGCATTAGTAGGTAAGGGTCCGTTCTAGTATTTTCTGAATCTAGAGTCCAATGTACATAATTCATGCCTTTTTATGAAGTTTCAAATTGTTTAGGGTCAATGAACCCGATTTCCGGAGTACAGCCTGTCTTGAGTTGTATGGTTATGTACTGCGTGCATAGCACCAAGAATTGTACAATATAAGTTTTTCGATAAACTTAATACGATGGTTCAGTTTTCTAGAGTCCAGCACGAATATTTCATGCCTTTTGAGACATTATCATTGAGTTTACGATAAACGAACCAGGTTTCCAGAATATATGCGGTCTGAAATAGTTTGATCCCATCGAAATAAGTGTGCACAGATGTTTTTCGGTATGCTGATTATCTGGTTACAGGGACCAACACATATATTTCATGGATTTTCAAAAGTTTTAATGGATTTAACGTCAACGAACCTGATTATCATAAAATGTTCTATCTTCAGTAGTTAGGTTATATATTGCGTACATGGCACAAAGAATGGAGTATATATACAAGTTTTTGGTACGGTGCATGCGATGGCTTGGTTATCCAGAAATCAGCAACAATACTTGACGCAATGTCGGTTGTTTACGATAAGTTTACGGCCGACAATACAAGTACTTTAAAAACTAATACAAGCATAAACTCACGCCGCAAGATACTGGACCTTGTCGATAAGTAGGAGATTGTGTAAACATGCTGTATCCAATTTGCTCTGCACACAACATGGTGAGATAATAAGACGCGTAAACCTAGTACTAAAGCAGCTTTCTAATAATTTTAATTATTTACTATTTGTAATAAATCTAACACATCGATAATAAATTATTATATATACTATGAAGAAAGAAGAGCACGTATTGACATAAAACGAGATACCATATATATATAATACAACACGGTCACTGTACAAACAAGTATGACTATATGACTACTTGTTGAGTTAACGCATACAAGCTTCCAAACATTTGTTCAAAATTATTAATTGGTACAAACATAACAAAAATATACATAGGATGGTATTTGTAAAGATTCCACATCTCAACGAAGGTCATATTCGATCAATTTTCAGCTAACAAATGCCCACTAAAGCTCTCAAATAACTACCTAAAGCAAAAATGTACCTGAAGGCATAGAAAGAGAAATGCCTGGAAAAATCCGCATTTTTACATGTATATTTTAAGGATGCCTGCGAATCCGCAAGCCTAATATTTGAAAACAATTAAAACTTATCTATAGTAAAACCCTTCGCTGCAGCTAAGCTATTTCGTGTTCTTTTATTTTACGTGTTATTAATGAAAAGTACTCCGTAACTTTATATAAGTACATGATCCTAAAGCCTTTGATTTGAGCTATTTAATAACCCCTATATTCTGTAACGCACACATGGACGGAATGCGCGAGTGTTATATTATGAACTAGGTTGTGACTGACGTACACAACATAGTTGGAACTTTGTCCCTCTCAATCCTCCGGCACCCGGACGGAATGCGACAACAGATGGCTATAAGGTGAGAAGGAAGTTAAAACCGGCCGTCCTAATCCACGTTCCTTACTCGCCCCGGGTATAGTCACGAAGTTAACCCCTGTATTATACTCATCCCGGAGAATTCTCACTCCACACATGGCCGATGATTGACACTATTTGTATGCTATTAGATTATTTGCTACTATTTTCGATACTAGGGCTTAATTCTTTAAGCCACCAACACCTAGATTTTTGGTATAGTGGTATTACTAAAATTATATAATAATATGGTATCTTAGTTTATATCCGTGAGCGCCGTTCTCTAGTCTACACTGCAACGGCCAGTTTCTTGGAACGTCAAGTCAATAGATAAAACCAAAAATCCATAAACTTGCTGAGAAATTAAATGAGGTTTTACACTAGGCACGCAGTTCTTTACGTGGAAATCGTTAAGTATACAAAATATGCAAAAAAACATATTCTCTTTGCGCACCTAACTGATCAAATCAAACAAAATCAAACCCCGGACCAATAGCACGGAGTCGCGTCGATCTCCTGATCGATGACTCATGCTTTTGGACCTTTCTGGAAGCTTCCAAATCCCCCATACGTTGAATCCCACTAGCCAAGCCCTCCCCGGATTTACAAATAAGCCCAATGAAATTTATAAAGTAAAAATAAAAATATATAATTAAATTTTTGGGTGATTTTGGACTTACATCCTCTTATCTAGCTTAGGCAACTCCGACAACACTGTGTTATTTTATATTGGGTCTATATGGGTAGGATTGGACTGGGAATTTTTATGAGGGCTGCAGTAATTAAAATGGGGATTCATCACCGAAGATGATGGGAACGAGGTGTGGCCAGTAGAATGCCGGTGGGGAACAATGTTCTCCCGTTCTTTTGGGTTGCGACTATTTCTTGCGAAGTGCGACTCTCTATCTTGCTCTGCTGCTTGACTAGTATGCTCACTCCTGGTCCAAATACTTTGGAACCAATGTCGCAGTTACAAACGTTTATCTATAAAACGGTTAACGAATAGCAAGACATAATCCTGTAACACCTTTGTTTTTAGGTTACACAAATTTATCACCACCGGTAATTTTATTCCCCGTTCTGATCTATTCTGTTAACAATACAATGCTACTGGTCTCTCCTTTGCCTCCATTACGTTTAAATTTATGTTATTATTTTATTAATCCTCTCTTGAGTTTGATACGGATGCCCCGGCCGGCTGCGACCCGTAATATTATTGGAATACCTGAACCTATGCATTAGATTCAAGCTAATAATGTGTCTTATATTACGTCAATGATCATCACCAGGCTATAACCCAAAAACCAATCATTCGCATATGCTACATAGCACAAAGTAAAACAATAGAGAGGCCATATAACATGTCTTAAGCCTAAACCGTAGCGCCGTATCTAGCTACCATATATATAATCGCAATTCAAGCTAGGCGAAATATTGTCAGCAGTGTATTTTGCTCCCATCAGAGCGTAACACAACAGCAACTGAACTCAACTAAAACGAAAGTTAAGCTTAGGGTTAGCTAATAACTAAAAAGAAAGAATTTATGCAAATTAGATTTATTTAGGAAGTTTAGGATAAGTTTTAAGAATCAGTAAAAAATTTGGGGAGGGAACGATTAATGGATAAAAAATTGAAAAATTAAAACGTTTGGTCTCCTAAAGTTTTTGGAAGAGTGTGGGCTCAAAAATCTCCCGAATAGCCTGGAACTTGCCCGACACACTTATTGTTATTTTATGTTGTTTTGATGGGGTAGGGGCTGGAAGGTAAATTTTATGACGGCTATCGGAATTAAAAATGGGAAGGGATTTGTCACTCGAAGTAGTGGTGTTCGTGCACGTGGCCACTAGTATGCCGGCGGGAAGTTGTGCTAGGCTCTTTGCTTGGAGCGCGTATATCTTATCTCTTGATGCCTTTACTCAATTCACACTGCGGCGTAGCTACTTCGTCGTGTTCTATTGATAATTCCAACAAAAACCCAATAAAGTCGATATTAGAATATTTACTCAAAAGTTAGCAATACGCACACGGAATGCTAATTCAAAGAATCTCAGCTTATATTGGCAATGATTGTTAGTGACCACACATGATATCAGTGTCTCATATTTGTATAATTCCCCAACATTTTTTAACCACCACTAGGTTCCTTGTCTGTCGATGAATTTGCTACTTGCCAAGCCTTGCTTTATATCTCTCAACTCAAGTTTTGAGCGCACTATTAGTCTAGTTAGTTATTTGATAAGTTAACCTTAGGTTAGGTATTAATTTCTTTTCCTCTTGTGAGGTTCGTACGTAACCTTCCGGATGGCTAGACCCGTAAGTTTATTTGATTATGTTAACCGTTACCTTCGATTTACACTAATAGTTTCCTTAAGTGATCCTCGTTTGACGTTGGTACGTAGCCTTCCGGACGGCTGGACCCGTACGTTTATTTAATTATCTTATTTTAGGGTCTTAGATTTACGCTAGTAGTTTCCTTAAAGCCAACAATATCCGGACGGCTTGTTGAAGGATTCTGATAAACTATTATTTTCCCTTGTGGGTTTGTACGAAGCCTTCCGGACGGCTAGACCCGTACGTTTATTTAAATACCTTATCCTAGGATCTTAGATTTACGCTAATTACGTGCCGTTATTTTAACGTTCCCGCTTCCGGACGGCTAGCTAGGCCCGATCTATAACTATTGAGTAGTTGGCAGCTACTCTCTAGTTCCCAATTAATTACTTGGTCTCCCACGTCACGAACTCACTCAGGGAATGCTCACGTATTTCCGTCCCGACTAACTCCACGGGGTGTTTGTTAGTTGGGATAATTCATTTCGGAACTCTAAGGGAAGGACCGTTTTGGTTTAGTATTACGCTCGTGCTCACTCAATTTTTAGAAGGAACGTATATTACTATGGTATAATTAAAGTAATAAATACTTATACGTGCCGCATGATATACCACAACGTTAATCTTTTGCAATGCAAATCACTCGAACTCGTACCTGTAATTCACAATTCCACTTGAATTTATAAATCAGTGCCAGGTACTCACTCGTCAAGATTCGTAAGCTATGAGCGAAACCATGGAAAACCCATTGAACAACAACTAAATCCTGAACAATTTACAAAACGCGCTGATAGTATTTGTAAATCTCAAACACACCCGTTGCGTATTGGCTAGGTGATCAGAAAACAAAAAGAATCAATAAAAAACTAATAGGTACTTCGCCTCCCTATTGCAACTCGTGGATCGTATACGGTAAAAATACTCCTTCGTGAAAGTTGGCAACTAACGATAAAGCCAGCCTGTGTCAATTCGCTTACGCAGTGGTCAACAAACTAGACGAAAACTCGATATAGACTGAACAAAACGAAGCTAACATATGTTAGCTAATAAAATAAGCAAGTGCTAATTATGCAAATTAGCACTAAAGGAACGAAAACAAGACAACTCGAAAACAAGGAAGAAAAGAAAACCCAAGGGAAGGGAGGGATATAATAAGGGTTATATGGTGACAAAACCTAGGTTTTTATTAAATTTAGGGGTTTTGTGGTAGGTTTGGACCAGAAACCCCCCCGGCAGATGTTCTATTTTATGATTTCGACAGGGGTAGGGGATGGTATGGGATTTTTCCTTATGTCGGCTATCGGAATTAAAAAGGGGACGGGATTCGTCACCAGAAGATTGTGCGGTTCGATTGGCCGGTAGAATGCCGGTGGGACGCAGGTACGGCGCGCGGCTTTCTTTTGTGAATAATACTAGTGTCCTATCTTTTGCGATGCGGCGTGCTTCTGCTCGGCTCTATTGCTCGAGTTCCAGACAGTCAGTCAACAGACGCGGGTATAAAATGTTTATTACGAATGATTGAATTCCAGTGGAATGAGCGAAGCGAGCTCATTACACTCGCGAGGGAATGGAACGAGAATTTTCAATTTTGGCTCTGGAGGGGGGTTGAGGAGGTTCTGTCTGTGTGTCGCACCTGGATCTCGATAACGGTTGGGCGGATAGCTCATTCGAACCTCAATGGTCGATTTAGGTGTAGTGACGGAGCCCGATTTTTGATTTTTTTGCCGTGAGAAAAGTTATGGGGCAAAATGGCTTCATTTTGTCCCATTTTTCGGGCACACCCTCCAGTTTTTGCGACTTTCCTCAGTAAGTACACGAGGTATCCGCAAACTAATAGGCCTATTCCATGTAGCTTTACAAGGGCTTTCCAATGATATATAAAAAGTTTTTCAACTACTTTCCAATATGGAGTCTATAAGCTTGTAGTTGGCGCCAAATTTCATATTTGATGAAAAGCGTGGAAAATACACCTAAATGTGTTTTTGTTGCTTTTAGTGTCTTATATGGGTTTTCTGGGCAGATAAACTCATCACATTGAAAGTCTTAAAAATATTGTTGGGCAAATATTTTTCACACTTCTGGTTCATACTTGGCATAAAAAATGACGTTTTCGAAATTTTTGGAGAGAAGTCGTGGGAAAAGCACCTGAACGTGTGTTTATTGTTGGTTTTAGTGTCGGATATCGGGTTTTCTGTGCCGACAAGCTCATTGCGAGTGTCAAATATATTGTGTGACAAATATTTTTCACACTTCTGCTTCGGGGGATTGTTCTCACCACTCGAATTCTGGCTCGCAAGCGAGCTTCACTAGTAAAATTTTAGGTACTGATACACCGTCGATCACTTTTGGCACTCTTTTGATAACTGTATCCGACTACGCATTTTCCTCGGCGCTCGTTTCGAAAAGCCTCGGTACTATTCATTTGTACCGTATTTTTGGTCACTCAAGCTTCGCACTAGTTTTCCAGTAACGGTTAGTACAGCTCTTGCTACCAAAACCGCGGTACTTTCTTTAGCACCGAACTATTTTCAACTCACGCTAGCACTTCACCGGACCCTCTTGCACAGTCTGACGTTTCACCTTCGATATGTACTACGGCCGCTAGTTTCGGCGTCCTCGACAACCCCTATCTAGTACTTTAGTCCTTAGGATTATTTGAAGTTGATGAATATTGGCCTATTCCCTAATCCTCTAGGTTATTACAACTACTATTTAAAGGTTATAATTGGGCGACAGTGGTTAGGGTTTATGTTATCTAATACTTGAGTACGTTCGCTTATGGGTGTTATTTGGTATGGTTTGAATTGGGGTAGGGGTGGACTATAATTTCTTATGACGGCTATCGGATTATTAAATTGGGACGGGATTCTTCACTCGAAGATGTGTGGTCCGTACGCGTGGCCAGTAGTATGCCGGTGGGGAAGGATTAGTGTCTATACTCGGCGCGCGTTATACTTTATTTCTCGTGCATTATTCTATTTGGCGTTGCGTTGTGACTACTTCGATTGGCTCAGGTTTTGGTTCCGATATAAAGTCAACACAGCCGAAGTTAGAACATTTACTCAAAGTTAGTATAATACGCCAATATTTGTCATATACCAGTTCGGTTCCAGTTAATTGGTACTCCACTGAATGAGCCACATATGCCTTTCTAGCTCCCATTATTTTCGCCACTAGAGAATTATTCTGAGTAAGTTATTTAGTACTTGTGATTAGGGTATGTATTAATTAAACTCTCTTGTGAGGTTTGTACGAGCACCGCCGGACGTATCGGTCCGTACGTTTATTTCAATACCTTAACCTTTGCCTTAGATTTACTTCCTTATGCTTTTCTCTTTTAAGGTTGGTGCGTAGCCGCCGGACGGATCGACTCGCACGTTTATCTGAGTACCTTAACCTGTGCCTTAGAATTACGCTACTTCTTAGTTTTATTAGAGCGACCAGTACCGGAGGGATGACTGATAGATCCTGAGTAATTAATATCTATTACTTTCCCTTTTGGGTTGGTATGTATCCGTCGGACGGATCGACTTGTACGTTTATTTGATTACCTTAACCTGTTCCTTAGAATTAGAGTAATTAGGTTAAACTTATGTTAACGTTCCCGCTGCAGGACGGATCAGCATGGCGCGTGTTATTTCGAATACGGTTATGGTTAGTTAACGCTCGTGCTAGCTCAATTCGGGAATAATAATATGAGTAAGGTAAATTACTAAAGCGATAAGTACCTATTTGTTTTGAGACATTGTTGCTCAACGTTAATTTTTGAATGCGAGAAATTGATTGATAAGTCATTCCAAAGAAATCCATAAAATCATCCAAGTAGAATAGCAGTAAGTACGTATGTGCTCCACCAGAATCCAAGCGCAATAAACCGTGAACCGTGCAAGCAATAAAAACACTCCATAAACCGCTATAACTTCCCGAAACTTTGGGTTAAGGTTTCAAACTCGTAACTGCAGTAGCTAGGTAAGCTATGAACAATTATAACACTTAATAAACTAGAAAACAAAATCACGCAATTCGTATCAATAAAGCGATTTCAAGTCGTGCCAGAAAACTTTTATAAACTTAACTACGCGAGCTGAAAGTATAAAAATACGACCTAACAGGACCTAAGTTCCCATCGAACTGAACAGAAAACTTTAAAGCCAAGCCAACAGCAAGTTAGCTATTAGGAAAACAACTGCTAATGTATGCAAATTAGCACAAAAACAAAGAAGAAAAACAGAAACAAGGTAAAACCAAAACCTCCGACGTAAAAGGGAGGGAAGGTATAATAGATCAAAAAGTGATCCATCCCGGGTTTTTGGGAAATTTTTGTGTTTTGGGACGGGTTTGGACCGGAACTCCTGGCCGCCTGGTCCATCCCTAACAGTGGGTTGACACAATGACGCCGGACGGTAGCCACTATGCGATTATTTGGGTACCTTAACCTAGGATTTCGATTTACGCTAATAGTGCCAATTATGTTAAAGTTATGCAGTTGAAATTTCTCACTCCATACGTCCTACCGGACGGGGATTGGTATGGGGAGATTCCTGATAGATGGACACCGGTCCAGAACTAATAATTATGAATTACGGTGGCTCGAAGGAGTAGTCGATTCCTCGAACCTTACTCGCCAGGTCTTCTCAAGAATAGTACTCCGGGGTTTTTTTGGGGCCTGAGAAATAGGGGTCACGACCTCGGGGTCAAGCTTGACCCCGAGCTCGGGGGGGAGGGTCCAATAGGGGTCAAATAGGGATTGACGAAATTTTGGCTTGCGTTTTCTCTCGTATACATATACACGGTTTTGCATTAATTTCAGGCAAGTCCCAAAACTCCTCGTACGTACGTTTTGTCGGTTTTAGGTCAGGTACACAACAGAGAGTTTGAAGTACCGGTATACTGCGTTGTATATTTTATGTTTCAGATCCAATGTAATAGGCGAATTATTGAAAGTTTGCGAAATGCCACGAATCCACGATTTCTGACCAGAATCTATACCACCGAAGCCGAAAAACTCAAAGAATATTTTTGCCGGTCAGTGAAATACCAAGCGCGATACCCGGAAGATAACGGACAAGTCTTCGAAGCGGCTCCATTGTGCACCGATGATGAATTTGACGACGCTATGCGAACGTTCAAAAATTGTGCTTACGATTTCCTGACCACTGGAGTCAATCCAGCCACCGGTGAAGCGTGGCAGTCCGCCGATCTGCTCGTGTTCTTGCTCTCAAACAATGTCGACTGTTTTGCTGAAAGAAACGCACTCCGCCGCATAGTCAAAAGCTATCTGGAATTGCCGCTAAGTACTGCCATTGTCGAGTCTGCCTTCTCAGCATTGTAGCTGCTGGATACCCCACTTTGCCGGACACGCACAGCGGAGCGAGTCAATCAATACGTTTGCCTCATCATGGATTCAGCGCCATTCGAAAAATACAACGTCAACATTGCCTTGTCTATTTGGCAAAGTAGGCGCCGCCGAAATGTTGCTCTGCCAGACATCAGCTCCAATGTCACAACGCTTCTTCGTGACGGAATCCAGTTGAAAACAACAGCAGAGAAGAATGCTGGTCGGTTGAAGAAGATGGAAATGCGCAAGAAAGAAACCGAGCGTGTGCAGCAGAGGAATGAAGAAATGACAGTGAAGGTGAAGACGATGACGACTGTGTGGTGTTGGATCGCCAAGATTTGTATGGATACCTATCGGACGATGATTTCGATGGCTTTGAAATGGCTGACCTTGTTGATGCGCTCCCCCCGCCTCCTGGATACGAGGATGTCACCCCATCTGAAGGGGTGGATCCGACCGGAGGGGGTGACGACGAGTAGCCTCGTGACGAGGCAATCCCGACCTGTAGGGTCGGGTCCGGGTGGGTGGGGGGCGGAGGTAGGGTGGCAGCGTGGCCCGGACGGTTGGCGTTCACTGGGGTGGTGCGAGGTGGTGTTCTCTCGGATGTTCACTTGCGGCGACAACGTCCATCAAGAGTACCACGATCGTCCGGACAGCGCCAATAAACTGGCAGAGAAGAGAAAGAATGGCAGGGCTCCGAGTGCTTGGAACGAAGGCTTAATGGTAAGCAACTTTTCAATCCACACTCGCTGTCGCTGTATTTAGTAAAAATAGTGAGCGTGGTTTGTGGTTTCAATAATATCACGAGATATTTGCGTTGTATGCATGTAACCGTATAAAAGAGGACTTGAAATATTGATCTGAGCGAGGCGGCAAAAGAAACTATTTCGTAACATTTGCTACGCATTTTACGCTGTTTTCAGGCAAAAGTTGTAAAATAATTGTCGGGCCAAATTTGGCAAAAATAGGGGTCAAAAAACTCGGGGTCGCGGCAACTTCAAAATAGGGGTCACAAGCTCGGGGGGGACAACCAAAATAGGGGGGGAATCGTAAATAGGGGTCAAATTGACCCCGCCCCCCCTATACGAAAACCCCGGGTACTAATTGATGCTAGGGTCCGGACGGTTGCCACAGGCACAAGTAGTACTATTAATTCTGAACCCACCTTCACTCTACCCCTGGAATGTTTATCACTCGACGAAGGGACCGAAATTTGTAACCTATTACTTAACCTAGTACTTTGCTATTACCTATCGCCCTTAGTAAGCCTTATTGCCACTGTTCTCGATTTTATATCGAAAGCTAGTATTACTAATTAAAAATAATAGGTTAAAGATACTTATTGCTTCTGCCAACCATAGTTCTTTCCTTCACTCTGATCCGTAAAAGTCAAGAGAGGGAATCGCGCATTCTTTGCGCTACTATAATCATTAATCAATAAACCAGAATAACTGCATCAGGAAACCCGAGTATAGGCGTTTCCGAAATGTTAAGTGATCCAGGGAAGGGCTGAGTATAACCTCCTTCCAGCAATATAATCGTTGAAATATAACCAAAAAGTCGAAATATGACCGAGAAGTATTACGCACTTCTTTATGTAGTGATAGTATGCTCCGTCGCACTCGTAGATGTAATACCGGGAAGCAAACCGTATAAAAAACAAACTATAAACACTAGAGTAGCTAAGTCACCAACGATATAAAGCGCAAACGACAATGTAACGTAATCAAGACTCCTCATAAAGACCACCAGTTTCTTTGAAATCCAGATCAAGACTGATTATGCACTAAAACTAAAACCTAACTTAGGCATAGCTAATAATTAAAAGCAAAATATGCAAATTAGAACAGAAAAGGAAATAAGTTTCAAAATTTTGACAAACCAAACTTTTGAGGGAGTGATATAATAAATATTTTAGTGAAAAATCATAAAAACTGGGATTTTAGCCCCGGGATACCCTAGATAACCTACTAAACCCCAGACCACTAACACAATAAAGTTCATTAGATGACACCTAGGTATGTAGTTATAGTTACCGATAGGTAAAAATATTGGTCTGTTATAAAATTTAGATGATTTAAATATGTCTCAGCAATAGGCGTCGGAACAGTTGACCTAGAGCCCGAAGATTTTAATTGCGGGTTTCCAACGAAACAGCGGACCCTACACAAATCTCGGGCTAGGATCTCGATTAAAAATGTTCTGAAAGGCACTGAGAAACTATTGAAAATAGAACTTAAGATAACAGTAGCGGACCAAGAAGATGGTACGGAAGGGCACCAAATTAAGGAGCTCTCCAATTTTTCTTTATCGCCTACCATTTACGTCTGAATGACGACTAGTTGCAAAACAGCACTCATAAATTAACATAAATCTTGTGATTCAGCAAGGGCGTAATTGGTAAAGTCCTGACGACGTATCTGGAGTTGTTTGCTAGGTGGAGCACTGCTTATTCACATCCAGCGCAGACAAATATTTTTTTGCTTTTCTGACAATGCGTCTCTAACCCTGTCATGCCCAACGCTGCCAATTAGCATCAGCGCATGTTGCACCATGTTGTGAGGTTCGTTAAAAAACCGAGCAACAGCTCCTAGATGGTTCATTGCTTTGCACACTCCGTTCTCACTAGTACAGCCAGGATTAGATCAGCACCGTGGGCATTAATTTATTAAAAATTGTACAATACAGAAACTAACTCGGGCGTTAAAGTGACAAGATAAAGTACATCTGGATATTATTTTAAAAACCTAATGTAAAATAAAAACACGTAGTAGAGCCTCGTTTTCAGGGTGCAAATTTCCATTCTCGAATGCAACATATTTCGCGGCGGGTGTGGGGGGCCTAGCGAAAGAGTTGCCCCTTCAGCAAAATTTTCTGGGGCACAGAGCACTTACCCTTCTCCTCATTCTCGAGTCACCAGTACCACTGTTTCTCCACATAATAAAAATTATCAAAGCACAACAGCAGCCTGTTACGAAACATTGCTGCCGCATTACTTTGCCGCTTCGGTTCTTGCAACTTGCAAATTTAGGCCCAGAGCAATAACAGCGGCCAATAAATTCAGACTTGTGTGACCTTACTTTACTGAAAATCTTGACTGCCAAACATTTTTATAAATGCCGTACTACTGTGTTGGCCTAGCTTCCGGATAAACTTAGCGCAGTATGCATCATTTTAATAGACAGTGCATAATCGTCACTAAGTCATCATTTTGTAGGATGCAATCTATTGCACTATGGATTTGTATAGCGATAAATACCGTCTTTCACATTTTGCCAACGCAGTAAATAACGCAAACGCTAAATATGGATAGGCACTATGAGCTTCTATATCTACGAGCATTCTCTAAACTTGCTTATTTCATTGCGGGGAACACTTGTAAAATATTGTATTGATGTCTCATTATAAAGCCAACTATTCAGCTCGCAATCAGAAAATCGAATCAACTATACGTCATACGTGCTCATGGCCTGAAATCTCAGGAGATACGCGGTGTCGCCTTGGGGTCGTTTTCGGCGAGGGAGGAGGGGTCAGCAAAATGGGAGGAAGGATTGCTAGAAGGGGGCTAAATTGTTTAAAGTCTACAATGTATCACATTATTTCTTAATTTTTTCCATTTTTCTTAATATTTAACACTTTTGCTAAACTGTTCCCTATTTTATTCCCGCCAAATTGTACTTATTTTCCGCATTTTTTTCCATTTTTTCGTGAAGTGGGGTGGGATAAGGGAAGGGGGAGAGCCAGCGGTGACTTCAAAACAATAACTTCCCCAGAGGGTTATTAATCTTTATTTTTTGGAACATAAAATTTTTTCAATTTTTGCCCATTTTCCACTAATTTTTGCCAAATTTCGCCAATTTTGCCTATTTTCCCCCAACTGTCGCCTGCTTTGCCTAAATTTTTGCTTAGTTTGGCTAATATTTTCGAGCGCCTGCGGAGGAACTTCAAGTAGGAATTGGCGGGGCTCCAGTTGGGAGGAGGGGCAGGATTCGACCACTCAATGGAGATACTCTCCCCGCTGTTTCTATGAGCATACATTTTTATGACGTAGCTGGGTTGACCGATTTCAGAAAATGACAATATTGTGTCCTGGATTTCCAGATTAGGGGCTGGGCGCCTAGCATTGTACAGTGCCACCTGGCAAGAGTCCCGGTTCGTACCGCTTTGCGAAATTCCACGCTCTCCTTCGTTCATCGCCTCTTGGCAAAACTTTGATGATTCCATCCCGGTAAAAATTTGTTCAAAATATGAACTAAAATTCTTCCTGAAGCCAAAAATTCTGTTAATTTTGTCCAAATTTGCTTCGAAATAACTGTCTCTCTTCATCTAATCATTTTTGAAGCTATGACACGATCTTCAATCATTTTTATGTTTGGTTTAAGTTCAATATTTGATATCCCCTGGTTCGGAGAAAGGGTGTCTCGGTTAGCGATGTGAGAAATAAAGTCTAACAGATTAAACACATGGCTATCGCCATAGAATATCTAAATAGGTCAGTTAAACTAAATTGTTTTTGATGTGAATTTCACAGGCTACGCAGGAAATTCCTGGGCCCAGCCGAGCCAACCACCCAAAAATAACTTAAAACCCACCCCAAAACCAAAAATATGGGTTTACACTATTTTAATTATTATATGGCCCTAAACCCACTAACCATCCTAAATCCTTACATTTTTATTTTGTTTTTAGATAATGCTAATTTGCATGATCTTCATTAGTTTATGTTATTAGCTTTATTTCCTTCAGTCATCAGTCTTGCTCTTGGATTCGAACAGTGTGGTCGTCTCGCATCGGGTGAAGTCACTTACTGCTTGCATGTGTTTTATCTGTGATAAAGAAAATTAGCTGATAGACTGTGTTGTGAAAGAACATAGCGTGGTTTGGCCATTTTGTTTTGTGTTTATAGTGTAGTGGAATAAGGAAATGCAGAACCTGCGAACGGATTGAGCTTATCGGTGTTTATTTTGATTCTTGTGGTTGATATGGTCTTGCTCGAAGAAGACGCTTGTCATTTTGATTTATGTCGCCAATGGGTTGTATTTAAATAACGCAAAGAACTTCGTCCGGTTTCGTAGTCGAATAAAGAATATAGCTGTAGAGCGCTAGAACGTCACAAGTAGGAATTATCAGTCCCAGTATTAAATAAATTACTAGTATTAGTTTCCTTATAACAATTGAAGTAGCTTATAAATCTACTAGGTGTGATAACGCATTAGTTACTATTAATTAGTAATATATTGAAACATTGGCCCAAAGTTTCGAGTGAGCAATATCAGGGTGGCTTGTGGTTAGTAGCACAACTTGTTGAAGTTGTCAACCATTCGGGGGCAGGTCACCAAGAAGTGCTACTCTTCAGTAGACCGGGGCAAGTAAGGGGTGTGGATTCGAAGAACCACCTCGTGGCACTCCTGCCTCATAACCAGCCAGTTAGCCAGCCATTCGGGGTTCTAGGGATTGAGCAAAAATCCAACTGAATACTAGTCGACCGCTGCTATACAGGTGTAATTAACGTAGTCTGTCAGCCATTCGGGGGCGACTAGTTTAACATAACTGGCACTTAATAGCATAACTCTAGGGCTCAGGTTAAGGTATTCAAATAATCGTGCAGTTGATCAGCCATTTGGGGGTCAACTGTATCAGCTTTTAAGAGCTTTAGTAAAGTAACAGCTAATCTAAACTTAACTAGTTGTCAGTCATTCGTGGGCAATTGTATTAAATATGGACTGTGTTAGCGTAAATCTAAGGATTAGGTTCAGTTACTCAAATAATTGTCCAGTACGCCGGCCATTCGGGTGTAACTGCATAAACCACAGAAGAGGAGTAATAGAATAGTCTGTTACCTGACCATAACGCTACTAGGAATTAGGGACGAGTTCGTATGGTGCGTTTGTGGCCAAAATAGTAACAATATTTAAGCCGAGTGATTATTATTGGTTCTTACTTCAGCCGTGATCGTATAATAACGGTACTAAAAGAAGTGTGCATTCAAGGAGAGCTTACGGGTTTAACGCGCATGAACTGTGCTTTAACGTTTTATCTTATTTTGTAATAAACGTTGTTCGCTACGCGTTTGATCCTCGTTTATGTAAACCAAGAGTGCCTCGGACGTAGCCGCGCCGCAACGATAAATATAGGGTACATGTACTGATCACGAAAAGTAAAGAACGCGTGCCAACCGAGTATTCCCACTATTCTACTGGCCCATCAATCTTCGTTGACGAATCCCGTTCCCCTTTAACATCCGATAGCTGTCATAATAAATCCCGCCCAACCCCTACCACATTGGAAATCGTAAAATATAACAGTCTTTGGGTGTCATTATAGATAACGTTATATATAATTAAAATTATCATTGTTTTGTATTATATATTCGGAAGTTTTAAAATTTGTGTTATTGCTTTCAATCAAAGTTGATTTGCATATTATCTTTGACTGACGTTGAAAGTTGTTTTCTTTGCAGTTGTGTCATTTGTCTTCGCAACAGTTTAGTTTAATTTGTGAAAATATATAATTTATTTTCTAAAGATTTTAATGCAACGAGGGACCTATTAATTATAACGTTATTGATAGCTCATTGATCTCAGCATGGACTAATCTTGTGTTTTGATCTCATGAGTTACTTCCAATAGGAAATCCAAATGCTGGCATTCAGTGCCTAATTTGGTATTGGCACAGAACAGCGTACTCAACACTAAAGCTCGCCGATTATCCTTCGTTGTTGCCTCACGAACATTGTTTATGCAGAAGGACGCTGCTACATGCATTACAGAAGCTGTTAGTGTAGGGAGCTCGGCCGATATGTATATATAAACTTTTTGAAATTTGTTAGTGTTATAATGAACGAATTATTGTGTGTGTTTTGACATCGGGTCATCAACTATTGGGCCAGGGCGCATTGGAAAGGCCTTTTGGCAACAAATGTAAAATTCACAGAAGAAAAAATGCTGAGCTCTGCGTCTCGGCACTTACCCACATCTTTCGGTGACGAACTTGTGTCTATAGCCAATGTATCCATTGCATCAAGGATCGGCACTGGACGCAACTCCCTACATTGGGGTTCCTGTTGGCTAAAAATCACAACAATCGTCAAAAACTGATGAACCCAAGATAAGTCTACCGCAAACTCGATATCTAGTGGAGAATCACTTGTGGGTAATAGAAGATTTAATTTTACTTTGCCTTGCGTTGTTGGAATTTCTTATCGATGTAGCGCTTGATTTTGGTTGACACTTGTTAATCTCATACTGGAATAAGCTCGCCTGTCCACTGCCCTTTGAAAAGTGGGGAGAGGGGAACCGGGGGTTTGGTTATGTTCATTCTCATAGAAAACTTCTGGCCAGATAAATCGCTAGGACACACTGCCACTACTGGCTATTTATAAGTTTCCATAAACGCGTACCATATGTCCTCACAAATTTCATCCTATTGAGGCTCGTATTCCTTGCCCCAGTCTTGCCGATTTAACGAAAAATAGAGTCCAATCTTGGCGCATGGACACGTTCAGGTACAGATGTCCCACAGGGTCGGTGGAGGATTCAAGAATGCCTAATGGGGCGACCCCGACGCGTTACACCCGCTTACTCTCCAAGGCGCGCCCCCTCGGACGACGCGCGGTGCCTCCCCATCCCAGGACCCCCACGACACTTCGCACCCTCTCCCGAGGCGTGCGAAGAAATTTATCGATATTAAAAATGTCAAGTGAGTGCGGCGCCTGAAGAAAGTTTTTGGTTACTTCCCTGGTCTACCCCACCGAGACCATGTACGTATTTCATCCGACTAAACTGGGGTACCTTGCGGTCGTTAAAACGGGTTCAGTTCGGGCCAAAAAGGGGGCCGACATAACATTTTCTTGTTGATATATCAGCAACCGGTGCAGATATTTTAGCCAAATGAGGTTCATTTTGTAGAGCAGTTCACGTTTGCACAGTATAACACTTGGGCCCACGATTATGATCCAACAGGGATTTTAAAACGGTCCGTGAGATAATAGATACTGGAAAACTGTAAAATCTCCACAACTACTCTAGATATAGGGGCGTTTTGCTGGAGTCTCCATTCGTTGAAAATTTTGCTTGGGAGCCCCTGTGGTTCCGAACCAGGGGGCGCCCGATTTTGCCAGGGGGCATTTTTCCAAGAGAAAAACGGCTAAAAATCGAGTCAGAAACACTGTCAAAACGCTATTGATAGAAAAACAAAGCGATTTTGAAGCAAATTTTGACAAAATATGTAAATTTTTTTGCTTCAGAAGGGAATTTTAGCACGAATTTTGATCAAATTTAATGTACTCTTCACCGATTGGAAACAAAAAATTTTCCAAGAGCGTTGAACCGGGGGGAGCTTAAAATTTTGCCAGGGAACATGAACTGGGGGGCACCAGTTCTGAACCAAAGGGGACCGCAAAATGCCAGTCCCGCACCTCCCCCTTCCAATTTGGAGAGCATAGTTTTGGCCTCATTTTATAGAGCAATTCTTCCTCTGTGTCGTGTCAAATAGTGTGCTGCTGCTGCTGCAGGATGGGTTAAAAATATTTTTCAATGGCTCCATGGAACCAAAAATACACGAAAATGATAATATCTCCACAATCGCTCAAGGTACAATGGTGTTTTTGGTCTTATTTTGTAGAAAAATTCATCCTGTTTGCAGCTGCTTTGTGTGCTGCTATACTCATTGTTTATGCTGCAGGGTTGTGTCAAAATAAGTTTTGAATGGGCTTAAGACACCCGCCATACACGTCAATGGCAGTATCTTATTTATTCGGTTGGTCATTCAAGCAATCATTGCACTCAATCATTCGTTAATCAGTCACACATTCAATGTGCTTGCCGAAAGGTCGGCATCGCTCTTTCTCAATAACGTCTTCTAAATCCTCACCAATACAGATATGCAAGTCGAGGAAGAGCATATCTGGTGAGATATCTCTGGATCCGCTCGGGCTATGTGAGTGTTATTCGTTTCAGTCTGTAGTTAATTTTCACACTCTATGTAATTGTAGATGTTGGTATCGCCGTTACATTACGAAACGCTGCAGGTTTGACTGAAAATGGTTTATTTCAGTGGATCCAAGAGACTTAAAATACACGAAAACGCCAATATCTCCACAATTGCTAGAGCTGTATGGGTGATGCTCGGCTCATTTTGTGGAGCAATTCACCTTCCATGTAATTCCAGATAATGCAATGTTATTGTCAGTATTTGCGCTGTAGGGTTGGGTCGAGGTTCTTTTTTAGTTGGCCTAAAAGATTACAAAATTCACCAAAACCGCAACATCTCCGCTATGACTTGAGCTGTATGGATATTATTGATCATTTTGTAGAACAATTAATCCTCTATTTAGATGCACATTGTAAGTCTCTAAATACGCAATAAGCTGGTATATATCATCAAGTATTAAAGTAACGCAAGCTGTGTACATCTCTCTAAATGACGTATTCAGCACTCAAAATTCACCACATTGGCGAAGAGACAAACTACTAGTTATAAGCAATAGTTAACTATAAAAGTGCTTATGTAGATGTAAAAATGCATATATAGATTAAGTGCGAAATGAATAATATCCAACATTAATGTCAACGTATAATTCTACCTTCTCCAATCTACCAAAATTATACCGGGGCCATGACATGGCGGTCATCAAATACGGAACTTTAGTAAAGTGAAGGTATATGGAGTGATTCCTCCAGCTGAAGTGGGGCACCGTGCTGTACAACTGTAACAACCAGAAAGAACCAAAATGTCGCTTAACGCATGACTGCATTTATCAATATCTAATAAGCTGAAATTTTAGCTAATTTAGCGATTTTTAGCTGAAAGGGTAGCGTTATGCATGCGAATGCGGAAATACATCGAACCAACAGCACGTGTTTCTAGCGAGTATAAACTATACTTATGTGTTTTAACATATTTTACTATTATATACTGACCCTCGCCGAATGTGTTACGCGTTTTATTGAGTTCGGAGATGGAGAAGCGCTAGCGTCGGAATCGAAGAATTCTCATTAGACCGCACTATGGTGAACAAGATGGGCGTTCGTTTATTTTTTCTCTGTAAACAGGACTTCGTTATCTCAACGTAAACGGATAAGGACGTGTGAGGGCTCATATGAAAGCTTCAATACTCTAGGTGGACCTTTTGGAGGTTTTATTCCGATTCGACCCACCCACGTCCCACCACAGGTGGTCAAAGGGTGGTATCGAGGGGTACATGGCTAAAATGGGCCATTTTTGGGTCATTTTTGCTCATAACTCGGCAACCCTTGAGCCGATTTGAATCATTTTGATATCGAAATATCTGTCCTAGGAAGCTTTATTTATGGGTATGGGTATATAAATTGTTTTGGCCAGGTCCCTATGGGGCATGGGAGACTTTAGCAAATCGGCAAATTTCCAAAATTTTAGTTAAATTTTTTCGAGGTGTAGCTATGTAACCACTCAAGCGATTCGAACGAATCTTGGTGTGTGGATAGAGCTACTATGGGGCTAACTGATTTGATGTAGGACCCCTGGGTCAATTGGTATTTGAGATCAATGTTGGGCCTGACGCCATATATATAGCCATCCGTGACATTACCACTTCTAATGGTATATTAATAGATTTGTGGGTCAAAATAAGTTCATATGGGTTTTTTGTGGGTGCTGTTTTCAAATCGTCACTGTATTTAGACGTAACTCTTCGTGTAGAGGTAGTTATATCAATCGTTGAGACAAGACGAGTGGTGTGAAAGGTATTAGTGTCATGCGGTCTGTAGCAAATTCTGTTTATGTTTTCTCTGCTACTGCGCTTTTGTTATGATTCTTATATTACATTGATATGTTGTTCACGATTCGTAAGCATTTCTGAGGTAGAGTTAACCTTCGTAGGGTGCGTATTAGATATCTGACTATCAGTTTTGCTGCATCTATGCCTTATTGAACAACAGCTTAATAAATATTTTTTGGTAAATTACATCTTTGGTTGGTAACTGGAATATATTTTAATGAGTTGTTCCACTGTATGTTAACGTTACAGTTTCTCATTTGTCCGAATTCATACGCTTGGCATGTCGCCAAGATCCTAGTTTTATGCAAAACCTTGTTTATAAATTTGTTGTTCGTAATTACTAGGTTACCATAACCACTTATTGGCAATAGTGTAGTATTAGCAAAACGTATCAATTTCGTTCGTCACGTTTTAAAGGAAACTTGATTTCTTAAAATATTTAAAATTCAACAATCATTGATTATATATATATTAGCGGAGCTTACTACATTTCTGACTTAAATATTGACCACTTACAAAACATTTAGATTAAACTTTTTTAAATGGGTTTATGTTTTTAATTGTTAAATATTTTGGTTTAGTGAGATTGTATATGGCTCCTGGAATGAACGTCGATTTTGCTCGTAACATGGGAAACTATATGCCACCTTCGTCAGAATTTTTCAAAAGACTGTATATATAACATTAAAGTGCAGCATTATACTATTTTGAAGCCTTAGTGACTCAAAGTTCTCTAAATGGTGTCGTCGCTACATTGACTCGAACGATTAAATTAACAGTTAAACTTGTGTAGGTTTGCACTGGTTTTGAGTATAGCATATCAAACTATTCGCAAACCGTCGTATCCCCACTGTATTTTTGTTATGTTGAAAATTCAGTGATTTTGTGATAAATTTAGCAACCTATAATTCGTTGAAAATGCTCTCGGAATTGCTATTATGTATTGTTTGCGGTTGTAGATAATACAGTTTTTGCTTTAAAACATTACATTATGTAGGGACTGGTATGTACTAACGTATTGCATATAATAATGGCATCAGGTGAAGCTGCTACTTGGTCGAGCGTTCCAGCGACATGTCCTTTTTGTGATATTTCAAATGGAAGGAAAACCGATCAAGAGGTTTTATTCAGGGTATATAATTATATTAGCGGATTCTTATGCATTTATGGCAGTTTTTACCCTGTTTAATCAAAATTTTCAAGTATTTGAAACTGAGCAAAGCGAGCAGAGTTTCCGCTGAGAGTGTTCGGGGGAAATATCGTGAAAAATTATTTTTTGTTTGTTTCTGTCATTCATAACTCATCATTTAACGTCAATGCAGTTGACTTTCCTCACGCGTCCTACCGACTGCGCTTCTTTAGCCACTGAGCAGTTTACGTTTGGAACAATCTTCCGGAGAAGGTCGTTGCGAATACAATTTCTTCGATTAAATCCTTGCATCACGTATCGGGCTCAATACCGGACATTTGATTGGTTGATGCTGGTTTCGCTTATGTTTCAGGCCATACATATTGGGTCTGATGGCCCGAGAAATGCGTTGTAATGCGACACTCAATCGATGGTTCAAGCCTTGGTTGCGCAGGTGAATTGTCTTAGCATATGGATTTCGGTAAATTTTGTTATTTGATGGCAAAAGTATCGTGGACATGCCCTATAGTAGAACGCGACAGCTCCGACACCATTTTCGGGGTCAAAATGGCAAAAACAGGTTTTTACAGGTTTTTTGCCAAAACTGGTTAATATGGGTACCAGTGTTTCGCAGCCCATATCTCGCGACATAGGCTTCGTATTGTTAAATGTAGAATCAGTTCATCGAGATCTAGAATCATTGCTGACCATAACGTTTTGTGGGATGACTCTCCATGCCGCTATGGGTCCGAATATGATTCTTTGACCGTTTGCCTTAAATACTGATTTTCGGCATGTTATTGCGTGTTTTTTACATTCCAATGAGTGCCTAAGTTATCAAACACACTGGATAGGATGCTTAGTTATCTAGAGTCTAACTTGGTTATATAATACCTTTGCTGGGCTCTCCAAATTGGGGGTGGGGCCCTGGAATTTTTTTGGTTCCCCTGGTTCAGAACAGGTGCCCCGGTTCATGCCCCTGGCGAAACTTTGGGCTCCCCCGGTTCACCGCCTGTTCGAAATTTTTTTTGTTCCCAATAGGTCCAAAGTACATAAAATTTGTACTAAAATTCCGTTCTGAAGCCGAAATTTTTACAAATTTTATCAAAATTTGCTTAAAAATCGATTTTTCTCTCCATCAAAAGCGTTATGGCAGTGTTTCTGACACGATTTTTAACCGTTTTTGTCTTACCAAAATGCCCCCTGGCAAAATCGGGCACCCCGGTTCGGAACTAGGGGGCCCCTGGTTCATTCCCCTTGACAAAATTTTCAGCGAATGGAGAGCCCAGCTTTGCATGGGGTTTCGAGTTCTTCACGGTCGACGGACCCGACTTTCGAAATACAGCACATTTTCATTGTTTGGTTATGTACGTATTACTACAGGGTATCAAGAATGGTCTAAATATAGGTTTACTGAACGCTGTGTATTGCAGGGGTGAAAGCTTTTAAATTCAGTCTGCGTGTGTGTGATCGGTCATAATGCGGGAACGACTTAGCCGATTTTTATGATCATGGGCCCATTCGAATCGGAATAATCGATTCACCTTGTACATCCCCGAGCATTTTTGATTTGAGGTCTGGTTCCGGGGTTAGCAAAATGAAGGTTTTTATCCATTTTAGTACCTTCACGGAAGCAAAGTTATTTTTTCTTAACTTTAGAATTTGGTTGGTTTTATTTCATAGAAAATGATAAATGCGGATGCCTCTCTTTTGCTTTGGATTAAGGCTCCGGTTCTGGAGATATGGAGTTTGAGCAGGGAGTAACCGGAATTCCGGTTCCGGTAACAGAGTATGACTTACACAGAAGTATTTAGGGTATGCTTGGCTAACATAAATTGCGTCAAGCATCCGCCAGTGCGCTTGTAAACATGGTAAATCAGTCTAAAAAATTTAAGTAAACTAACGTTATCTGCAACGCAGCTAGAAACTGCTTTCTTGGCAATGAACTGTATTTATTGTAACTGTGCGAGCAGCGTCACAGTGTCTCTCATTTATAGCATTCTCATTAGAAAGTTATCATCATTATGATCTAACTGACGGGCACTGTTTGTCCAACGCTAGCCTAAACAGTGTATCTGACCACTGATCAGAAAATTACCTTCTATCTATTATTTTCTCTTAGAATCATATTGGTTTTCATGATGTAACTTTTCAATTGATTCTTTTTACAATGTTTACAATCTTTTTTGTTATATTTCTTTAAGACGTGCCGACAGTATCGACAAAGTTTTGCAAAGGGGGTGTACCCCTACTTGGGAGATCCCCCTTTAAACTATCTTATAATGGAATAATTGCCGTATGTCTGTCTGTGTATCTGCCAAGTTTTGGGTTTGTCACATATTTTTGACCATGACTTTTGAAACCGTTTATGGATTTTTGTTCCGGCGAAAATCGTATTCCGGTTGCGGTTCCGGCAAAGGGCAAAAACCATACCGGAACCGGAATTCCGGTTTAAAAATTTTGTTTGAAATTTTCCACGTTTTCTGCTTCATCCTGTAATCCAAACATATGTAATATATATTATACCATGATCAAGCTCCAATACATCCAACCAAAAGAAAAGATTAACTAACCAATTTGCCGTGTGAAACGTAAGTAGGGCACATAATTTGAGTAGGAATTTTTCATAATAACCTGCCTGAGTTTGTTAAATCAAAGCCAGGTCGATGGTTGTAGCAGCTATTTTACACATTCAGAAGTCTCGGGGTTACGTTCGAATTAAACCGGTCCAACTGGGTTACAGAGTATAGCTTACGTAGAAGTACTTAGTGTATGTTTGGCTAACAAATTGCGTCAAGCACCAGCCAGTGCGCTTGTAAACTTTGTAAATCAGGCTAAACTGAAGTAGAGTACCGTTATCTGCAACGCAGCCAGAAACTCCTTTCTTGGCAATGAACTGTATTTATTGAAGCTTTGCGAGCAACATCACAGTTTCTCATTTATAGCATTCTGGTTAGAAAGTTATCATCATTATCATCTAACTGACGGGCAATGTTTGTCCAACGATAGCCTAAATAGTGTCTCTGACCACTGATCAGAAAATTATCTTCTATCTATTATTTTTTCTTAGAATCATATAAACCAATAATTTTAAGTTTCCTACAGAAGAACATGCAACAAACGTATGTGTAGCAAAGAGAGGCGACTGGAGACAGAGGGAAAGTGTGTATTCTACGCTCCAAGCTTTGTAAGCACATTCGATTTGACGCAGTATACGCAATGGTGTATAGTGGAAGACATTTTCTGCTCTGAATGTCCAAAACCGACATATTTGATCGATAAATCCTGAAATTCCTGACTCTGACTTAGCTATAAATCAGGGAATAACCGGAATTCCGGTTCCGGCGAAAATCGTGTTCCGGTTGCAGTTCCGGCAAAGGGCAAAAATCATACCGGAACCGGAATTCCGGTTTGAAATTTTCCACGTTTTTTACTTCATCCTGTAATCCAAACATATGTAATATATATTATACAATGATCAAGCTCCAATACAACCAAACAAAAGAAAATATTAACTAACCAATTTGCCGTGTGAAACGTAAGTAGGGCACATAATTTGAGCAGGAATTTTTCATAATAACCTGCAGGAGTTTGTTAAATCAAAGCCAGGTCGATGCTTGTAGCAGCTATTTTACACATCCAGAAGTCTGTGGGATACGTTTGAATTAAACCGGTCCAACTCGGTAACAGAGTATGGCTTACGCAGAAGTACTTAGGGTATGCTTGGCTAACATAAATTGCGTCAAGCACCCGCCAGTGCGCTTGTGAACCTGGTAAATCAGTCTAAATTGATGTAAACTAACATTATCTGCAACGCAGCTAGAAACTGATTTCTTGGCAATGAACTGTATTTATTGAAACTGTGCGAGAAGCATCACAGTGTGTCTCATTTGTAGCATTCTGATTAGAAAGTTATTATCATTATGATCTAACTGACGGGGACTGTTTGTCCAACGCTAACCTAAAAAGTGTCTCTGACCACTGATCAGAAAATTACCTTCTATCTATCATTTTCTCTTAGAATCATATAAACCAATAATTTTAAGTTTCCTACAGAAGAACATGCAACAAACGTATGTGCAGTAAAGGGAGGCGACTGGAAACAGAGCGAAAGTGTGTATTCTACGCTCCAAGCTTTGTAAGCACATTCGATTTGACGCAGTATACGCTATGGTGTATAGTGTAAGACATTTTTTGCTCTGAATGTCCAAAAACGGACATTTTTGATCTATAAATAAACATTATTAGCTTCCTCAGGCTCTTTAAAGTTTCAAAAAGGCAATAATACCATCGCAATACATTAAGTTTAATGTAAAAGTTATTTTTAATGCATTTTAAATCCACTATACCTTCATTTCTTCCATCATCTGTTTTACTATATATAAATTTCGAAGACCAGGTTCCGGATCCGGTTTAAATGGACGGTTCCGGTTGCTGGTTCCGGTTCCGGTTATTCTATGCTATAAATATACACTTTTCCGTTCTGATCGTAAAGCTAAACGCGGAGGGGGTGTTGTAATATATGTAGCCAATCATTTAATGCCTATTCCTGCCTATCAGATAAACACATCCGTCTATGATGATATCGTTTTATGCTCACTTCAACGTTTTGGTCAAAAATCTTTGCTCCTTGGTTGTGCATATCGGTCTGAATCCAACACTGATGTGCAAAACGCTGCGCTCTATGACATTATTGCACGATTATCAGATTATGAGTTTGACACCATAATCTTAGCTGGTGATTTTAATATGCGTTCCATCGACTGGTCAAACTTCATATGGCGTTTACCGTGTGATCAGTTTATGAATTCCGTCCTGGCATCAGGGCGTGTGCAACTAGTAAATCAACCGACGCGGGAGAATAATATCTTGGATTTAGTTTTCACTAGCAGTGACGGGTTGATTGACAATGTCGTAACCATTGCTGGACTAGGTCGTAGTGATCACTTTGGAGTTCTGTTTGACATTTTCTACAATAACAAATTCAACGGTATACCCAAACGACGTAGACATTTCAAGTGTGCCAATTGGTCTGCCATTCAGAACAGTTTGCGGTTTGACTTGTCCTTTGCGTATGTTGACCTATCTGCAGAGCACTTGTGGAACACCATAAAATCCACAATTGATACAGCTATTGCAGTTCATGTTCCACAAAAAAGTGACAAACAGACTCGACGTCATCCTGTGTGGGCTGACCCTGGTTGTCTGAGAGCAATCTCAGCACAACACACCGCTCATAGACGATATCAGCGGAATCCGGCTGAACATAATTTAGCTAGATATAGAGCTGCCTGTGAGTTTTGGACATTGAGTCAAAGCGAGCACGGTGATCTTTTGAGTTTAAACTGGCTAGAAGTATTAAATTCGACCCTAAATCGTTTTGGGCATATACAAGGGGCGTAAGTGGTAATTTTAAACGATCATCAGTTGGACCACTACGTTGTGCCGACGGGAGCTACACCAGTGATGATCACGAAGTTGCTAAACTATTTTGTTCATATTTCTGTTCTGTGTACCAGGTTGAACCACAAGTACTTCTGCCTCCCCTGCCGCTATGTACTTCGGCCACTGTTCCGTATATTCAATTCTTGGAGGCTGACGTTGTCAATGCAATAAAATCGTCAAAACCGCAGGCTGCTCCCGGCCCTGATGGTATATCAAATGAGCTGCTGATAATATGTGTTTCCATATTAGCTCCGTATCTTACCTTTTTATTCCAGAAATGTTTAGATGATCACTTTGTCCCAGCTGACTGGCTAAATGCCTCAGTAGCTGCTGTCTACAAGGGCAAAGGGTTTAAATTCTCTGTCGAGAGTTATAGACCTATTAGCCTAACTTCTTCCGTGAGTAAAATAATAGAAAAATTGTTGCTGCTAAATTAGTAGACCATGGTTTGCATAATAATATACTCAATAAATCACAGTTTGGCTTTTTACGTAAACGTTCGACTGAATTGCAGTTACTTGATTTTGTTGACTGGATTGTGGATATAGTAAGCGCTGGGGATGCTGTTGACGTAATCTACTTGGACCTCCAGACGGCCTTCGATTGTGTCCCCCACCGTAGGTTATTAAGAAAACATGAAATGTATGGCGGCGGCGATCCTTTGCTCTCGTGGATAGCTTCTTTTTTGATCGGCAGAAAACAATTCGTATGTATGAGCAAGAGCCGTTCCACTACTGCCTCAAGTGGGGTCCCTCAAGGATCCGTCCTAGGCCCTATTTTATTCTTATACTATATCAACGATATGGACAATTTCGAGTCGTCTAAACTATATATGTTCGCTGACGACACTAAGCTGTGTCGTCGCCTTTCTAAAAACTGGTCCGAGTTAGATATACAAGCCATTCGTAATGATCTATCTGCTGTAGAAGAGTGGTCCATCGAATCGCTTGTTAACTTTAATGCTACCAAATCGTCGTGTGTGCACTTTGGACTCTCCAATCACCACCAAACCTATTAATTAAATGGCGTTGCTATTCCAAACAAGTCAAATGAACTCGATCTTGGAGTGTGGATTAGTGACAATTTGAAATCTTCTAAGCACTGTAGTGAAGTTGTACAAAAATGCAATAGAGCGATCATGGCCTTTAAGCGCAATTTTGCATGTCGATCTCGTCATATATTTTTGCCAATCTACAAAACGCTTATAAGGCCGCGTCTGGAGTATGCTTCAACATCATGGTCCCCTCATCTTTGTCGTGACATTAAGCTAATGGAGTACGTACAACGTCGCGCCACCAAGTTAGTCGCCAATATTAGTCACTTGCCGTATGAACAACGTTTGCAGCATCTCCAACTTAAAACTTTGGAGGTCCGTCGTTTATGAGCTGATCTGATTATAGTCTATCGTATGGCTTATGGCCTTGTCGACTTACCTTTGTCACGATTTTTCATACTGAATGAGAGTAACTTACGTGGTCATCCGCTCAAATTGCGTTCACACATACATCCCCGACTCAACTGTGCTCGATTTTGCTTCTCTTATCGGGTTGCTGATACGTGGAATGGGCTTACGGCTAATGTCGTTTTTGCCCCCAACATTCAAAGATTCAAGCAACTGTTGCACTTGTCTCGCGCACTTCCGGAACCCTAGCTTCTCTTGATGGTGCTGCCTCGCTTCTTTCAACTTTCAGGATACTCCATCGCTATTACGCTATGCCGATTCACTCTCGGCTAGCCATTAGCCCGAACGTACAACTGTGCAATACAACCCACACTGACAATAGTGTCACGGGCCATGGCGGATCAGGTGCGGATAAATAAACATTATTAGCTTCCTCAGTCTCTTTAAAGTTTCAGAAAGGCAATAATTCCATCGCAATGCATTAAGTTTAATGTAAAAGTTATTTTTAACGCATTTTAAATCCACTATACCTTCATTTCTTCCATCATCTGTTTACTTAAATTTCGAAAGACCATCTATCTGTCTTCCATCATAAATTTCGAAGATCAGGGCCCGCGGCGGCCGAAGGCCGGCTTTCGCGCTGGTATTATATATATTTTGCGAAAACTAAACTAGGAAAATAGTCCAATTTCCCGTGTATTATTCTGACACATGGTTTGCCAACGTGTAACGGAAGTATTTCGCCCAGACATGTCTCTTATTTTATGTAATTGGTAACAACATGTTATTCCAGTTGCCTTAGTTTGGTAAAAGACGTTGCATGTTGCTTCAGTGGTTGGATCAAATTTTTACGTATTCGTTAATCAGAGTTTTTGAAGTTGGGTATTTTAATTTTGATGGAAACACGTTTTCTTCTGATTTGACTCATTCACTGTTGTGAATGCGCTGCATTATTGGTTCGAGTTTATGTTGTTGTTATAAAAGCATCTTGCTTTGTGTGCAAATGTTTTGTATGTTGCTTTAGTACCGTGAATATAATTTTAAGCTATAAAACGATGTTGTAGCATTATAAATGGTGGTAATTAATGATACAAAATAATTTGCAAACAAAAACATATATAATTTTTGGATTTAGTTGAACATAGGGGTTTCGGCCGAGTTGGGGACTGACATGGCGGAAAATCTCACTAACATGCGAGGGCTTAAGGTCAAAGACGGACCAATGCATGCAGTTGATGATTGGATATATAGAAGAACGTATGTTCGCAATACTGGAGCGCAGCGAAACCTCCCTGCACGTCTAGTCGTTCCACAATCGACCAATTTTTGAAATACTTATTTGTTTTCAATCTCTTTAAAGTCCCAAAAGGATAGTGGCAGCGTTATGATGATTTTATCATATTTTAAAACCCAGGGACGTTTACTTATTCTTCAGTTATTTTACTGCACATAGACTGATAACATCAAAATATCCAGTTCCGTTCATGATAATTACGGTTCTCATAAAACTTCGAATATGTGTGATATAATGGCTGATTACAGTTATGACTATGTTGTGAGGGAAAATTTAAGCTATTTTTAGCCCCGCATAGAAAAATTTGAGTTTTTTAGCCAAAATAGTGAAAAATTAACAATATGTATTTTTATTGCAACAAAAAATTCCCTATTTAGCCGTGCCGGTAAACCTGAGGCAAAACAAATTTTCTTGGGGCATGAACAGGGATCACATAGGGAAGGTAATACGTCGGCGCTCCAACGACCATTTGGAAAAGTCAGGTACTATAGTAGTACGTAGTAGATCGCATGGAGGTATTTTGACAGTGTCGGAATGCTAGAATTTGCTGCTACATCTGTGTCTGATTGCACCTAGACTATTCTTTGATTTGTGGCTACAGCAAAATGTTTATCGCTGATTTTGTTTTTGCAGGACGAAGAACTCTACGTGGTCCAAGATATTAGGCCGCACGCTCCACATCATTATTTGGTCATTCCACATGAACACCTTCTCAACGCAAAAACGCTAACAAGAAAGCACACCTCTCTAGGTTTGTTTTATTTGCTTACGTACACGTTTCGCCTTTATTGGTAATTATTCATCTTGCACTTGGAAAGACACCGTCTATAACGTTTGCGAAAATTTCGGCGCTACTGTAAAAGTGTAAAAATTGGATCATTGAGGATATTAAAAATATTCTAGAATAACTTTTTGAAATTGGTATAATCTCATGGTGAATAATTAGTCAATAGTATATCTATGATACAATTTGTGGTCATCCTACCACATCGTTAATATTAATTCATCAGTATTCAAGATTCATGAAATTTCAAATATACAGACATCGCCAAACTAGTAACTCTCAAAGCGAAAGAAACGGAGAGTGTGGTAACTCTGTGCTTATTGACGAATTTGTCGTTCTTAATGCAGGATTCTAAGCCCGCTTAAAGTACTCATAATAGCACTTATACACCGGCAATTTTTCGGGGGAAACGCTACGATCATTTTAATTTTATAATAAAACCGAAGCCATTTTTATTTCTTTTTCCAAGGACCAAAACGACGAAAACTTTCGAAATTTATAAATCACAAATTTTAAGAAAAATTAGAATTTGAAGATTCATTTTTAGCAGCAGAGCCCGTAAGGCTTGCCCTATTTGATGCATACCACGCAAATACAATTGCTTTTATGGTATTAAGCAACCGCGAAAACCTATAGGCACGTTCGATTGACCTACTTACAGATGTACTGGAAATGTCGCAAGATTTAGCAAAATTTAGATTTCGCACCGTTCCGCAGAATTAATCACACAGCCGGTGTGGAGCTAAAACAATGAAACCAACCTGTTTAACGGGTTAAATAACGGTATAATCCCACAGTTCACCTCTAACAAACAAAAAACTTGGCTTAATTTTTTTTAAATTCTGGCTTTTTCGCGGTATTTTTTAAACTTTAGCTCATGGCTCGAAAACGGCAGCTCAACATAACAGCAAAGTTGCTTCGG
The DNA here is from genome assembly GCA_030248225.1 of Trileptium ribeirensis. Taxonomy (NCBI): domain Eukaryota; kingdom Metazoa; phylum Nematoda; class Enoplea; order Enoplida; family Thoracostomopsidae; genus Trileptium; species Trileptium ribeirensis. Next base: position 4,936 of record JASANE010029203.1, on the reverse strand, counting down.
TGAGATTGGTGAGATTTTGAAAGGTAGTCTGCGTTTTTCGCTGCGACGCCTCTTTACCGAGATATATGTCGCGATAAGTCAATTGTACATGTGTAATACTCATCAGAGAACACAGATTTTACTTTTATATTGAACGTCCAAAACATTAATACACTGCTGATTCAGTGCGTCTACCAGAGTTGTAGCGCATTTTCAAGCCGATCATTTGACATTGTCATTGATGGACTTGGGGAAACTTTTACGTTTACACAAATTAACGCCGGTGCAGCAGCTTTTTGAACACCATTACATAGATTAGTTTTCGTTTAAAGATTTTAATATTACGCAATGGAGTAAAAATATAGATGTATTCACTTTCTTATAGTTAACAAAATGCTTGATGCGGGTGTCAATGTGTTAAAGATGAAAAATTTTGGCGATACTAAGGATGCAAGGTTAGATTTAAGATGATTATTATAGTGTACAGTTAGTGACATTGTTTTCTGTTGACAGTCTCACTGTTCTATTAATAGTAAATGCTGATTAATAATATATCAATACGGAATTATTGTTAGTTATTATAATGACGTACAAGATGACATGTTTGTTAAATCTAGTCGGTGATGAGAGTGGCCTACAGTTTTCTCGAGACAATATAGCGAGTGAGCAGAGAGCGAACAAAAACAAAATCGTAAAAGATGTTCTTTCTACAAACAACTGCGAGCGAACAAGGAACGGCTAATTGTCGCGTGTACTGTATGATAAAGCTGTGCGCTAAGAGCAGTTCCACGTGCATACAGTCGCTAAATTTTGCAAAACTGAAATGTTATGACATAATAATTAGTAATAAGGCCGCCTTCCTGCTGTTATAGCAGTAGTAACATTATATATGTTCAGTCGAGCTGATATTTTGCATGAGTAAACTTACGCTAAGCTGCATACCATCTTTTTTTGACACTATGTACAAAACTATGTTCGTGAAAAAAACCGTAATTATAATTAGATAATTTCAAATTCAAAAATTTTCGCTTGCGAACGTAAAGCGACTGAATGCGAAATGGAACAGTTCCTGTTCGCTAACACAATGCACCTATTTGCTGTTTTGTCACGACTTCGTTTCACAACGCATAACGTGGTAATTTGCAGTTTGCATTTTTCATTACGCTAACACTTTTCGTTTTTCTAATGATAATACATGTAGTGCGTGAACATGACTTGCAGTGTGTAGCTTTCAAAACTTTAAATGCGTTTTTTTGGAAATTTTAATGATATATTAGCGATTTGGCTAATGTTCGTCTTACTGCAAACAAACTGGAGGTGATATAAATCAAGGATTTGATTGTTCCTTGCAATAAGAGAAGCATTTCACTATAAGATAGTTTGTCTAGCATTTATCTCGTTGGGTTCGATTTCGTACTATTATGACCACTACGTTAGGGCTTATGTTCAGAGATCATAGGATTTCTTTATAACTAGCTTTGTGTTTATAACGTTTTGCAGGTTTGGATTTCATTGGCCACCACTTGTAACAGTGGAGCATCTCCATCTTCATGTGATGTGTCCCGTGAGTGAAATGTCATTGATTGATCGTGCGCTAATCTTCAAACCGGGTCTGTTTTTCGTAACGGTATGTATCAATAAAAATAATTATTGTAGTCATTACTAGAATTGTGCAGCGCTGGTGACAAAACGAAGCACGAGAACATGCAAACAAAGTGTTTGCCTACTCAAATGGTGTACAGCTACAATATTGTGTGCGAAACTAAATGCATTTAAATAGGAAACGTTAGGTGCTAGTTGATAATATTTTTTCTTGAATTTTATGGCCGGTGCCAAAATTAGAAACCATATATATATGGTTATACGTAAATGGGGTCGGTGCATTCGGTATTTACTTTTCACACCTCTGTAACTAAACAATAACAATGGTTCGGTATTTGCTTACGTATCAAATTGAATTTAGGTAAACGCTTAGCACATGCACTGCTTGAAATTCAGGGAAAATTGACAATTGAATACATTCCGACGATTTTGATGTTAGGTAATTTTGTCAGCGCTGTATTTGTTTATGAGAGGCTTTCTGTTGTTTCAGCTGAAATTGTTACTTCTTGTGTATGTACGCAGCCACGTACAAAGCAATCCTTGCGCGCGTTCCTACGTTATGTAAGGAAAGTATATTTTCTAAATCTTTTGTTACAGTGGTCTTGCTCTATTTGATTGTATATGCGTTGCCTCTATACTACATTACTCGCCGAAATTAGTTGTCGCATTGCGAGTAACCGAACAACGAACGAACTGTTAAATTTCTGCGTACACTTCTATTTTTCTATGATCAAGTGTGAGCGAGCAGCGACCAATTGTGTCGACTACTGTACCTATTTTTGCACACGGAAGTTTTAATCACTGTGACGTGCTTACAAATTAAGTAAAAATATATACAATGTAATGTGCTACTCAACTGCCCATGAATTTAGCAAAAAATTTTAGAATTTTAAAATTAGATTGCGGTTTTGCGCTTTCCTGCATAATATCAATAATCACTACAGCAATCGAAGCGCACTGTCCCAAGCATTAAACATAAATGACGTTATTTTCTGATGTGAGTGAAACTCACTATTACAGCATTTTTCTCTGCAACGTTCTTTAACACCTCCAGTTACATATGGCTGAACGAAAAATATATGCCAATCGAATAATATTTTCATCAGGAGGTTTTCCTGGCGCAAGGCCATTTTATTTGCTAGTTTGTTCTGTATGCCACAATCAGTATGGTTTGACTAGCGTTGGCTAAGCAACTGAAAAAAAGAATCACTTTATTTTAAACCCTTAACATCGCCAGTTATATATACTTAACGAAAAATATACGCCAATTGAATAATATTTTTATCAGGAATTTTTTTCCTGGCGCAAGGCATTTTTTATTTTCTAGTTCTCTAATACCACAATCACTGATAGCTCATGAAACAAGAATCACTCCTATTTAAACACGGAATACGAGAGCAATGTGGACGCATATCACTTGAGTGTAATGATCACAAGGTGTTGAAAAATAGCTGGATACCCGCATTATACAAACCTTTTTTGAGCTAGAGTAGACAAGTCTTATTCTTCTGGCTAGTCTTTAAAATTAACGTAGCAAATAATTACGTCATTCAATTCTGTTTTTTATTCAAATCTGGATGTTGGCCTATTTTATTGCAGCTATGCGTTTAAAAATCAATTTTTAGCCTGGCTATATTATCGAGCGCATTCGATCACTCGACAGTGACAATACAGCCGCTAAGGCAAACGAACAAGCCACTGACATAACGTCTAATGCTGCATCTCACACCGTCGCCAATACCAACAGTAACGCCGCTGCTGCTATTTAATACTTGTTGGAACTACATAGCCTTTAACCACCAACATTTCAACCTAAATACATTGAATCAACAGCCGGAATAGTATTATAGTGGCATTATAATTCTACTTATTTCTGCTATGTTGTCATTAAATGCTTATGTTCAGATATTTTACATTCAGCCAGAGCGTTTGATATTTTTTTGATGGAATTTAAGGGAAGAATACATATGTCACTTCCCACCAAACTAATGGTAACCCGTATTTGATATGTTTTTTCGACTTAACCCCCTCCCCGTTTTGTATTGGATAGCTCGGGCCTACGTACGTGTCCTGGGAGAGCAGCTTGGTGCCCATACATTTTCTGGGTGGGTAGCTGGGACCCATCCCCACGTTTTGTGGAAGTGTCACTCGGTCAACTGTAATTGCATAAGCCAACAGTAACTGGTGTATAATCCAGAAAAGAGTTGTAAATTTATGTCTTATAGTTTACACAACGTATACATATGTAACAAAATGTATTATCTTAACTGCATTGATGTAACCTTTCTAGGTATGCTGTTGCAGTTACTTTTGTAATTTGTGGATTAAAATTTATGGACTAAGACTATCGTGCTGTATTATCCACATCGTTCGTCCTAACCGAAGTAATGCGTTGAAGTATCGGTTCTCAGTCCATCTTTTATAACAGAAATGGATGCAAATAATATAGTATCAAACTCGTCACTCTGATTCCTATAATTAAAATATAAATAAGTTGTCTCCATTTCAAAAATCGTTCGGAAATGCAATATTTCTAAACAAAACATTCAGCACAATGCGAGTGCTGGTTTTGACACATATGTTTATGTTCTCAATGGTCGTATTTTGCTTTTTGTTTTCTCATGTTTCCACATTTAAAACATTTATTATATTGAATAATTGCTTACAAACATGTTGGGTAAATAGTGCACCATCTCTTTGCTTAGCTAAAACGGAATAATTATTACATAAATCTCCGATCGTTTTTGCTACACCAGACAGTTTATTTTCAAAATGACTGTTTTGTACCTTTTTCCAGCCACATATTTTTCCATCATTCTTTATTTGTAATATTTTAATTGCTTTTGTCAATTTTTATGTTTACCTACAGTACTCGCCAGAAATCAGTGCTGTTATTTACATGTTAGTCGAGAAATTTAAAATTTTGTTCTAGACGTTTTCAAAATTTAGGTACGTTTTTATTTAATTTTTTTCAAGAGCTGTTTTAAGTTTGTTCGAGTGCTTTTCGAGCATAATATATTTTGCTCGATTTCTGTTGGATGTTCGTCCGTTCGAAAGGCGACACTCGTTTCTGGCGACTACTGTACATGCTTCTGTTTTTTTGTTAAAATGCGAATGTTGCGTGGTGGTCGGACAAATTAGTATTCTACAATAAAGACGAGCTGCAGCTATACGTTGAAAAATTTTGATGTTGCGCATCGACGCTGCTGTACATACGTTTTGTTACAACTTCAGTACAAATAAAATAACGACCGGGACCACTCTCTGTTTGGCAATATTGTAGTGATGTATGAAAGAGCTAGGCGAACTTAGGACAACACCGCGAATACTTACATTACCGGTACTGCTAGTAAGT
>JASANE010029202.1:0-76866 GCA_030248225.1 Trileptium ribeirensis | reverse complement strand
AATAGGCTTTGAACTTCCAATTTTCACAATCCGTGATACTGCGACATTATCTGTATTCACTAATACAGATCTATTTGTAAGAAAAACTACCGAATGCGTGCAATGCGTACTCCACTGCTATGAGCTCACGATACGCGGAAGAGTGTCTCATCTCGTCGGTAGAGATTCCCTAGTACAATACATCGCTAAGTCGCAGAAATAAGCGACGGCACCGCATGCATTATCGCTCGCATCTGAAAAAACAGTAGTAGCAGACTTTATATATATTAAAAAATACTTAGGTTTTATAGCCGGCAATAAACGTTTCCAGAACATCATCTCGCTAGACGCAGCAGGCGGAACCTTTTGATATAGATCCCAAAAGCCCTGTAGACGATAAATCTGTATAAACTCCTAGTTTGCAATCTCACTAAAATACAACAGAGAAAGACTGCAATAGACCAACAAACCTTGCAACAGACCTTGCTGTGCACCTTCTCTGTCTGTGCTGTGACCCGGCATGACTCCGAGCTGTTTCTAGCTTTCTCTTGGGAATATTTATCGTTCCATCTGCGAGATTAGCTGTAAAACCTAACCAGTTTAAAGTCTGAACCGGCTCGCAAACTGATTCTTCATTATTAACCCGAAAACCAGCCTGAACCCAGGTGGAACGGACTATCGACGAAAACACGGCGCACTGATCTCGTGACGAAGCACCACCTATGCCATCGTCTAAGTGTAAAACGATAGGAATTCCTTGCGATCTCCGACTCTCGACCAACCGTTGTAAAACCTTTGTGAAAATAAATGGAGCAGTAGAAAGCCCGAATGGCAGAACGGTAAACTGAAAATATCTACGTATTCCGTCGAATGTCCAGAAAAATTCAAAATATGTGCAGTGTGGTTCGCATATTTCAATGTGATGATCGCCGGTTTTGAGATCAAAGGAAAAAGAAAACCATTTTTTACAAAATAGTGACTGGCGACCCGTAAATCCTCGAACCTGACCGACTGTCTCAAAAGATGCTGATTAACATGCCTTAACTTTAAATAAAACGCTTTTTTCCTGATGACTGAACTGACACCGAGAGAGGATTTACCACGAAAGGTTTCTGGTGAGCTTCTGAAACGCAACCAGAGGCAAGCAAATCTTCAATTGCCGATTTAACAAAATATTGATGCTGTTGAGCTGAAGCATTATTTCTAAAGTGCGCGGCTGGCGGTAAAGTGTGGAACGGGATAAGATAACCCCGTTCTATAACACGCAACACAAAATAGGAAACTCGGAGTTGTTTCCAGAACGATAAACTCTTTCTAAGCCCGCCTTTTACCGAGAAAATTGATATATCAAAAGGAAGTAACTGACATTCTGCCGTCTCATTGAGCACCGGTTTTTCTCGGTCAGGGCATGAATTGCACAATTGCCCGAATTTTCCGCAGAAATAGCTAGGCCCTTGGCGTTGTTGTTGATATCCGCCCCTTGTTGAACGCGACTGTCCTGTACTGTGGGAGGACCCGGATATGTGAATCTGAACGAAGGATTAAAAATTCGTGAGGCATCCTCACGCGCGCGCCCGCGAAAGGGCTGCTTGGCTAACAAATTTTGAGAACGCTTGCGCCGTGCTCTTTCATCAGCTGAATAGATTCGCCGCTCGTCGTCTGAATCCGAAGCAATATTGTGCCCGATATATTCGTTTACAGCAACCCAACCTGATCTATCTGCGAGTTTGATATGCTTATTACGCTCGTCCAAACGCTGTTGAGCGTCAGCAAGCAAATCAGTCGCCCGCTTACGATCAGTCACGTCGTCAGAAATTATTAGTTAGACATCTGCAATAGTTCGACGTATATTAGAATTGAGTTCAACCTGCAGCTGATTTCCTTTGTATCAAAGATTTGGCTCAGATTTAGTTGACTTACCAGCATTTTTTTCAGTTGATCCCACTTTGAACAAATCGCATGTTCAACAAGCTGCAAAAGCTCGCCTGCGCGTAACGCTGTTGCTTCCGGTGCGTTACCGAGGTCACCTGTACAGTTCGTAGCTTCGACGTCAACCGAACGTGATGGTAGGCTCTCTTGGTCCGACATAACGAACAAGAACAAAAAAAATAACACACTATGAACCGCTTAATTTATGCTACATCAGTGTAAAATAATTGAGCTTCGTTTATAACAGGATTGTCCAAAAGGCAAATATTTGGTACATGAGGGTACAGGTACCAATTCGAAAAGTTCGACTTAAATGTTGGGTAGTGGCTAGCCGGATGCCGCAGAGATCCTCATGCCCAACATTATACTAATTTTCTTGTAACACATTTCTATTTTATATGTTTTGATTAAGAATGTAGGCGCGGCATTAAATCAACTTTGACAGTGCTTATGTTTATTTATAAGCAAGTATACATAAACATAGATTGGCAATGCTAAGTATAGTTGATGATTCAAGACACTGTTGGGCATATTTTCTGCTAGGTTTCAAGTAAAAAATTGGGGGTGTCTTATTTGCGAGGGGAGTTTCATAACTTTGTCAATTTTGATCGCACTCGGCTCCGGTTTACACCATTCCACTTTTCGTGATTTCTAGATCTTTTGAGAGTGAGAGGTGATTGGGAGTTCAGAGACTATAGAGGCATTTATTAAATGATGGTACGCCCCTTCCCTGAATCCCCCCAAATAGGACAAGGCCAAAATCTCTCGCGAATTGTTTCGATTTTCATAATTTACTTGTATATAACAATACTAGATAAAATTTTGCTAAAATAAATTTGCTAGTAACATTCAAACGGTATATACATATTATTTTAAAAAACACAACAGTAGCAGCGCAGCAACTAGTATATTTACAAACATACTAAAATGTGGCTCAAGCGATCTTTCATTCAGTAACCCCAATAGCTTAAGGTATAATGCACAGACGGGCAAAATCGGAAAACGAAGTCGTAAATTGACAGCTGTAATAATAAGTTCAGTGTATTTTCAACAGGTTCTACAACACATCAATAAGCAAATCGTCTCCAGTCTATTACTTCTAACTGTTGACTTTATAGACAGTGATATAGCATTCTATATATGCAACTGCAATCGTTGATTATGACATTAATAGCCAACTACATACTTTCAAAAATCTCACTGTAAAATTGTAAATATATTAGTACAATTATTGGACAAATGCAATGATAAGCAGCATTGCTCTACGGTGCAGTTATTAGTTAAATACTGATCTGACATCGTTAGAGTAGTAATGAGTCAGCGCAACCTTGTCGAGAGACCTGAGTTAATACAGGCAGTGCCGTTCACGATATATATAGTAAATCTAAGTCCTAGCTTTAATCCAATGGTCTCATGGTAATCTTTCACTAAGAGTAATATGAAGGCAGAGGTGGGGTGTCTGCCACGCTCCGAATACCACAAGAAGCAGTCCCCTATTTCAACCATAACGTACGTACTCTAAAGATGATATGGTCACATGGTTAATCTGCAAGTAATCTGTAAAGCAAAATTAGAGGCTATCATAACAGATTAAATATTGTTTTCCACAAAGCCGAAAAAGGAAGAATCTGTAACAGCTAGCCATAAAAGATTAAAATCTTCAGCAGCTTGCCGTAACATATTTTTGTTTCTAATAGATAGCTGTTAGAAACTTTTGCCTGTTACAGCCAGCCGTAATATACAAAAATTTCTTACAACCAACCGTTAAATATTTTAAATTCTAATGCATAGCTATTGAGACTTTTGTTTTTTATAATTGGCTGTAAGAGACAAAGGTTTCTAACAGCTAGTCATTGGAGACAATAATCTGTTATGTCTAGCAGCAACAGATTTTAGCCTCAACAGCTAGCTGTTAGAAATTTCTGTATTTATTGGCTATCTATATAAGGCTAAAGTCTCTTACACCAATCTGTTACAGATTTAAACATCAAACAAGCAGTCATTAAAGACAAAAATCTCTAGCAGCCATTTGCAAGAAACTAAAATATCATATAACTGTCCATTAGACATTTTAGTTTCTTGCAAGAAACTAAAAACAAAACTGCCAGTTTTTGCACTCACTATTCTGTGAAACCTGCATAACGCAGCTCGAATGTTGGAGTAAAACTGTTTCGTTTCCTTAGGGTGTTTAATTTATTTTAAGCAGATGGAGTACTAAGATATTTGTGTAGCGTGAAAAGAAATAACTCAGAACCAAGGCAATGTTATGCTCCTCAAACGACCTACACGATCTACGAAAACAGTGACTTTTTTACAAACAACCTAACCATCCTTTTTGATGTCCTGAAGATTCTTTTCGGAAAGAACTGTTACATCTCAAACCTTTTTAGGTTATCACAGCCCTGCAGGTAAGTAAATTCAGTAAAATTAACGACTGCTATAAATTTTATTACTTTTGGTGTTATTGCTTTTGCTTTTTTATTACTTATATCTTGTAGTCCAAAATCATATTTATAAAAATAGCTAGCTGCACAAACTGAATAACTAATGGCTGTGTGCAAAAGTAATCACCCCTCATATGATATGTGAACGTGCTGAAATTCTTAGACATGATTTGGCCCATTCGAAATCGAGGTCGGCATGCACGGTCTGGCGCAACGGTTTTACGAATGGGTAGAAACGCGAATAAATTTCTGGTCTCTAACATAAGTAAATGGGAGAAAGAATTTTAAATTTTTGGTACCGGATCGCTCGAAATCTACGGCAGCCCGCCTAACTCAGCGTTTTCAAAATTAGGCCTAGGAAGGCTCGGAATTTTCAAATATTCGTCTCGTCGCGGCCTGTACACGACAAGATTGGGCATGTCCCCGACGGGGCGTGGACCAAAACCCTTACCTCATAACGCAGCACTACGTGTGGGACTATGACTGGGTGTTACATTGTTATGCATAATTTAAGTATAAACTGTGGTCAACTTCTTAATGCAATTAAGCGGTGATATGGCCTTGAACTATGCATTACAGGCACGCTCAGTCGTGGAGGATATTAAAAGAGGCCGTAAAAAACTATTTATGGACTAAGTTCCCGAAGTTGAAAGGCCTTTTTCCGCAGTATAAATGTCACTTCGACCACCAGCTCATTTGGAGCATTAAAACCCCACCCCAACATCTCTATTTCTCCAATGCTTCATATTCCAATCGGGAGTTCTAGAAAAGATATAAATTGCATAAACCAATGTAAACACTTATGTAGCGCAAAACTGTCACACGAAATTTAGATAACATTTTTGAATATTGTGTCAATAAATATAATTAATATAATTGCCAAAAGCCTGGAAACCATGTGCCCATGTCAAACAGCAGAGGTATATTGGAGCAAAGGGATATATGGTAATTTACTAGATCGTTGGCATATCAATATTAATTTTTTCAGGTAAAGTAGGATGAAAGCTTGCTGACTGTTATTGATATTAGTTTTCGAGCTTCGAAGAACTCGTAATTTAGTATAGTAAATAGAAAATGTGTCAAATTGCTAATTCCTTGACAACTTGTGTACAGTATCGATGTGAGTCTGATACAGAGCCAGCAATCAAGTCGGGTCGGCTTGAGTTGGTCTCCCGAACACATGATTTAAATAATCACGCTGATTAACAAAATGATCTAGCTACGTTGAAAAGGCATTATACTGGAAACAGTAGCACCTGAAAAATATATGGGTCCACGTCGTGCAGCCTTGGCAGCGTTCAATAAAACACTGACAGAGAACACGCACAATGCCTTACAGTTCCTAGTTGTTGGTAGCTAGCTACAGGGGTGTTAACGGATCGGACTGCTAGGGTCCGTTCTGGTCGGGTTGATATTTTTCAACTCGATGCGCTCTTTGTCGTCAACTTTGCATTTCATAAAAAGGCTTGACATAACAAATAACTGTGCTGGAGAACAACGTAGTTATTCAACATTATTACCAATATTATCAACCAGTATTGCTCGATATACAAAGCAAGTTTGTCGGCTTCTATATCGTTCCTTGCAAACGTATTCTATGTGCAAGGACCTGCTTGCATCTATTCGTGACATCTACCGTGGTGATTAGATATTCTCAAAGCTTACAACATTCCATTGAATTCATAAAATAGACATAAACTACAATAATCATGCACGATAAAGTTGAACGTGAACGCTGATAACTATGACCGATGTCAATTTAGGGGCCTGGATTTAACGCTGTATTGTTAAAAAAACGACATTTTAGTGCCGGAGGAACTGGCAAGGGAGCGGTGGCTTGGGGGGGTCCGAGTTAGTCTTAAACTTTGTATAAAACACATTCAAGAACCTCAGCTCAGGCTTTGGTTTAATTTACTATTTACATGTAAAAAGTTTAACAGTCATATAACTATAAACGCTTGGCTACCACAAAAGATAAGTATTTGATTGAAACCGCTCGCGCCAGGTTTTATGGAGAGATAAATTCACGAGTCCTGATTTTCGCGTCATCTTTTTACGTGCCATACAGCTTTCTAGAAAGTCCTATCTCACGGCAACAATAATTTGTAGATTAACAATTCAATCAGTATACAGAAAATCTGAATTCCATAGAAATTTATGTTGAAGTTTTACATTAGTCTTTTCCTTTTAAAACATATAGACGATTACCAGGATTAAAAAGGCTTTATCAGTGATATACCGCTATTTGTTGTACTGTTGCTAATACTTTTACTACTGGGATTAATGCGTGATTTACCTTAAGATGTGTGCATTAGGGCAGGATTTTGTCACAACCCTCCGAGGAGGATAAAGTCCAGCTTGGGTAGCCGTGACAAGCTGTCGTTACATTTTGCAAGCCGCGCCAGGTCTTGTAAATAACATAGCTAATAGTCTAGAATTGTCAGAAGGGCAGCCTCCAGCTATATTTGATAGCTAACGTGACACTAAAAAGACGTTGTATAACAAGCCGCCGCGTAAGAAGAATTGGGTTTTGGAAAATAGCCCATAATATAAGCTTAAGATTTAACGCCGCGTGTCCTGCTGTACGTTCAGTTTGAGAAATTATCGGTATGGCTTATTGTGCGATTTAATGCACATTTACAGATTCCTGACATAGCTGTCAGTTAGGCTTATATACTTAGTAATTTGTGGTAGCTACTACATTTTGTTCGAAAATTACATTTCCGGAATTTTTAATACAATTTCAAGGTAAACAACAAGTATTCAGGTGTTCTATTCCGAAATGTATAATAGCCAAAACTCAGAATAATTATGTTAATTATCGTGCTAAATAAATATGCTCTAATGGCGAACGTCGTCTATTAAAATAGATACGTGCCCAGCCTGGCCCGCACAAACGTACTTGCCGAGCTAGGCAGCACACTTTAGTTTGCAAGGGCCGGGATCGATTTTGCATAGATTTCCAATGTTTTTGTGTACAACTAAGACATTTGCTAGCTAATTTAATAAAGTAGAGTAAAATAACAAAATTCATTACCGCTGTTTTTTCTAAATAGGCATTTACGATTATCGACTCTTTGTTGCTTCAACCGCTCATTTGCTGAAATAAGAACTATATAAAATTTCCTGCAATTTATTGTACAATAGAAAGCGAATATGTATATAAATGTGTGGAAAATTAAAATTTAAAGTTAAATGCGTATGTATAAATGTATATCATGCCATTCTCTATATACTGAGCCTAAACCTAAAGCTAAACTTGGACCCTTGTATGAGATATACATTAATACTAGGCCTCAGCCGTGGGCTGCCGCCCACCGAACCCCCACACTAAGCTGTTCTTTTTTCTAACGATATAACGTAACGCCGCACCAGGTTACTTGGTCCAAACCCCTTGTAGATTTAATATATGCAATATTAAACTGTGTTTAGCAAGGCAAAATTGGCGAACTAGGATCATGTAGATTTATATAATTCACTTGATAGGCAGTGACATATAGTAGCAATGAAATGTATAATTTTTGATCACTTCCTGTTATTTCCGAATGTATATGATGAAACCACTCCGATATTTTGAAAATCAAAATGAGAAATCTATATGAGATGTTTTTAATCTAAACCACAAAATGCTATTTTTGCTGAATTAGCTTTTGTGATCTTCTTACTTTCACTGTCGTGCTACGTAGCAAATGCAATCACAAATCTCTTCACGAATTCAACCCCATCGGTACCCCGAAGCAAATCATACCCATAATATTAGTATTTAAGTACATTTCCTATCAACAATACATTTGTTACCGCTTTATTATTCTACACTAAACGTTTATAAATCAAGGAATGTAAAGCTTTCACGCGCGATTCTAAAAAATCAACTCGTGCAGAGACGTATTTCAGTGCAGGTCATCTAAACCAATCTGAGTTCAATTTTGTCCTGTTTTTGCCCCTGACTATTAGGCATTAATAATGCAATTCTAAATACTAATACCAATGCAAAACCAACAGCCATTTAATAATCCGAATTTTTGAGCACAGTTTATCAACAAAACGTAATGTGGTCATTTCATAGCTACAAAATGTTCAACCGTGGGTTTTAAAGCCTTGTTGATGAATTGTTCGAATAACGATTAGTGTCTAAAAGTATTTCTGATACGTTTATTCATTATCGAAAGATAAGAATTTATTTCTGCGCACCGGCAGTTTAGCATATATTTCTTGAACCTATTCCTATTTTTTCTTCGTGATATCAAGAGTGCATTAGGGAAGAGTATGACACTTCCCTGCACTCACATATAAACAAGTGTTTGATGACGTGGGAGTTTTCGACCTTACCCCTCCCCAGTTTGTGGGAAGATAGCTCGGACCTCAACATTTTTTGGGGGAGGGGGGTCGGTCGAACCCCCCCAATTTCTAGGGTGGGGGGTTGGTTTATAGGCAGCTGCTTATGAACCGACCCCCCAGAAATTGGGGGGTTCGACCGACTCCCCCAAAAAACGGGGGGGGGTGCGAGCTACTCCCCAGAAATTGGGGGGTAAGGTCAAAAACGCTCGCGTCGTCAGACACGGGCTAACATGTGAGTGCAGCGATGTGTCATACGCTTCTCTAATGCGCTCTTGGTGATATTAAGTGAAAATGGAATCGAATAGTTTGGTAGCGAACCGTGTTACTATTGCTGCTGCCTCAAACAAATCGCAAATATTTAACTACATTTGGTGCAAATTTATATATTTAAAATCTTCTAAATAATAGCAATGATATGATCCTAGCATCATCTGAGCTAGCGACTAAAGTGTCCAAAACACCAACTGCTAGACACAATTGTCAATTTCATTATAATTTAAGGTTCGGTAATTACTAGCCTTGGGATGTTGCTTAAGCATTAGACATGTACAATGATGAACGTATACTATTTTGTCGACATCTATATCCAGAATTGGCATTGCTCTGGCGAAAATCACATTAAATAGTGCTGTTGTCACCAGTACCTCAGCAATAAATAAACCAACGTAGTTTAAGGTTCAGTAATAAACGATTCACTTTTACGCTGTGCACTAATACTTGTTATAATTTACCTTGTTAGCCAATGATCCAGCGGATCATCCTGTAATGCGCGCACATGTCATTACTCACCACCATCCCACGGATGTAAGATATTTGATTTAAACTTTTCACATATTTGTAATGCAGAGTGCTAAGTACTATATAATGCGCATGCTACAGTAGTTTACTGAAACAGAGAGAGCGAAAGGAGCGGAGTTTGCACTAGGGGCGCTAGGGTTAAAACGCGAAAATTTTTTGTCTGTCGCTGTCGTTCATAACTCATTTTGAGATGGGCTTGCAAATTTTTTTGTTCGATAGTCACAGTGACGATGATGTGCCATTTAGTTGAACACGAACAGCTCCGATCCCATGTTATAGGTCAAAATGGCAACAAAATATTGGTTTTTAAGGGTCCTTTGCCAAACCTGTCCATACGGGTACCGGTGTTTTGTACCCATGTGTCGCGGCACAGCCTATGCATCGAAAAATCACAATCAGCTCAACGAGATCTACAACTTTGCTGACTACAACTCTCTGGGATGCTAGGGGCCCGAATATAGTTCATCGTCCATTTACCAGAAATAGAGATTTTTCAAATTTCGCCGTGCTCTTATGTGTTTTTTCTTACAATGAGTCCCTATTAGGTTATCAAGCACGCTGAATACGATGGTTTTGCTACCTATAGTCCAACTTTACTATATTATGTCTTTTCATGAGGTTTTAAAGGTTTAACGGTCGACGAACCCGATTTCCAAAATGTGCGTTTTCATTTTTCTGATTATGTGTTGCGCACAGGGTATCAAGAACGGTCTATATATAGCTATTTTTGAAGGCTAAAACAATGAATTGGTTATTTTGAGTCCAGCGTGCATAATTCAGGGCATTTGATGGGTTTTGAATGGATTTAGGGTCAATGAACTCGATTTTCAGAATATAGTCTGTCTTCTTTTATTTGGTTACATATTGCTTGCAGGCCATTCATCAAGAATTGCCTGCATAGGATTTCCGGTATCGTGAATATCCCTATACGAGTTTGGTTATGTAGAGTCCAGCACGATTATTTTATGTCTTTTTAGAATTCATTGGGTTTAGGATCAACGAACCCCATTTCCAAAAAATAGCATGTCTTTAGTAGTTTGTAACATGTCATCAAAAATAGTTTATATAGAGGTTTTTCGATATGCTGAAAATAATTATTTGGTTATCTAGAGCCCAGCGTGCATATTACATGTCTTTTAATAGGGTTTCAGTAGGTTTTATGGTCAATGAACTCGATTTGCAGAATATAGCCTATCTTCTGTTGCTTGGCTACATATTGCGTACGGGTCATCCAGAATTATTTATATAGGCTTTTCGACAGGGAGAATACGATGGCTTGCTTGTCTAGAGACTAGCACAAATGTTTGATGCATTGTCACTTGTTTTCGGTGGGTTTGGGATCGAGGGTTTAGGGTTTTAGGATTTTCACTGGATTCAGGGTTCAAGAGGTTTCAGGGTGGTATATACATCAAACGCAGCCTGTTACAGGTGATTAAACAAAAAAATTAAAAATGAAACTATGATCACTCAGTTTCACCCTCTTTTGTGAGTTTATACTTATAGTAGCTATCTGGTCCCGTGTTGGCTTTGATTTTGTCTTTTACCAAACTATGCATTATCTTCATATCTAACAATGCAATGTCCAATATTGTCGCTGGAACAGTTTGAAAAGCATTAAACGGCACAGCAGCCATATATAAAATTTAATAAATTGAAAAATTCGCATATTGTACATCTTTGAATGCGGAAAAAAGAATCATGCCTTAATATATACTACTATAAGCAGAGCCTGTTGTGACATCTATACATCCATTTTAAGACACCGACGTTAGAGGTATGCTTGTAGCTGATTCTAGTTCAACCATTATTCTTACTTTGACATATTTCTCTTCTGAAGATAAATAAGTTTGCTTAATCAAAATTCGATTTAACTACATTTTCAGATAGCTCAAATTATTTTCGTAGTTAAATTACTGTTCCTGTAAAACATTCACATTTACTGGCCGCAAAAGGGTTCGGCGGTCCGGTAAAGTGAAAAGCAAACATGAATCTTAACACTGCTATTAACAATAAATTTCGTTTGAATCAAAAATAAACTTATATGTGAAATTTGAATCATAACAGCAAGAATCGAGCAGATATTGGCCAGAAAAGCAGTCATCACCATTTTCACCTTAAAAGGTATAACTTGGGCGGATTGGTAAAATTCCAGAAATACCATGTATACCTCGAAAATATGAGCACTATCGAATTGGCTGACCAGTTATTACGTCAACGGATGGAACGAAAATCGGCTTTAGCCCAATGTATAAATCATTACACCATTTTTTTCATTCAAGGGGCTTTTAATTTCTTGGTATACAAATTAATAGAGTTCTGTATATTGATCGAAATTGAGTATTCGCATTCCCTTATCGTTGACTGAATTTTAGCAATTACAGGTCACTTAACTGAACCAATTAAATGTGCTGTTGCGGTCTATGTATGTAATGCTATATATTATATGTCAGTGTGATCGGAATTAGCTTGCACGAACATAACGCTTGTAAGCCGAAATTTTTAAATTTAAAATTTCAAATTAGCCATATCGCATACAACATCAGTTATTCGATACTTCAGTTACACGTAGCTCATAAATTACTATTATTTTTAATAAATTCGAAAAACGTGATTTTACAATTTAAATTAAATATGTTAAGCAACTACATTGGCTGCTAAACTTCAAGTCGGAACCCTGTAAAATGGCTATTGTTTTAATCTTTACAACGATCTATAAGTTAGTGAGGATTTGTATTCGGATACGGACAAGGTATGGCAATGTTGAACCAGAGTCTGATTGGATAGAGATTTTACATAATTTATCATTATTTGAATTAAAGAGGTATTGTTAAAATGGTAATAAAATAAATACTAAAGGCAAACTGTAAGCTAAATCCGGCACTCAACTAATGTAATGGCTAACGTAAACGGAAACCTGAAATACTACTAATTTCTAATACCAAAAATGCTGTTCTAAAATACTAACAAATACTGAAAGCTTGACTAACCAAAAACTAAAATACCGGTTCTACTTTCAAATACAAAAATAGTAGTACAATAATAACTGTGATAAGAAATTGACCTTTTAAAACAATCTAAGATAGTTGCAACTACGACTAGGTGTTTTTCCGCCTATCACTGGCGCAACCAAAGGGGTTTTCGTTTGTGCGCATCCTCCAGACAGGCTGATATGATCAATAAAATTTTTATTAAGAGTCCCCTGTTCAAATCGGTTCCGCCAAATTTCGGAATTTGATTTTACTCTTCAGCCAAATCTCTCTGATCCAGCAGTGGCTTTATGACGTAAATTAAGGTATCGGGCCCCACCCGGTACATTGGAACCCTCCCAGGATCTGAGTGCACTGCTGCGATCTACTAACCTTTTATCAATCTATTAGCTCACTGAGACTGCTTCAAATACATTGTACAATGCGTATAGTAAAAAGCTTTTAACTGCTTCAAAGCGTATCTTAGCAATCATATAAGGCGACTGAGTCTTTAAAGTATACCAATTAAGTGCCGAACAAATTAAGTTTCTTCTTACTGTTTTGTATTATTGTTATCATTCAGCGTATCAAGTATTATCGTGTTGGATATTGGGACGGGCACGGGATCTAATAGCGTATTGGATATTGGGAAGCTAATTTGTTATAATACTGCATTGGATTTTAGAAAGTGCGCACCCTGTATTCGATTTTAAAAAGTACCCTTGCTGTAATATCTTAGGAAGTTCACAAGTTGTAATACCATATTAGATCTTGTAAAGGACTCAAACTATACTACCGTCGTTAGTATGAGTTCAAGATTTGGACCCTTATATCGCTGTTTGAGCATTTCGTTGGATCGAATGCACCAAACGGGTAAAGAAATAGGACATCTTATATGTTGCATAATAATCGAACCCAGGTTATTTATTCTGTAACGATGGCTATCTGACAAGTATTATAGTTAAGACAACCTATCACAGGTGATTATGATAGCTCACAAACTATAACTATTAAATGTATATAATTTAGAAGCTGTTTCAGGATGTTATAGATGTGTGGTATTATCAGAAAAAGTCCGAAAATGAGGATTCGAACCCTCCATTATTAGAGTTTTGTATTACGTTATAATCTAATCACCCTGTCACTCATACGACCTTTACTGCAATCTCAAACTAAAATTATAAAAAATTTTTTAAATATTCGATGTGAATCAAAACAACTAAAATAATACGACGAGATTGTAAGATTTTTATTACATTCAAATCGGGGTAATATGTGTATGGATATGATAAGCTAAGTTTAAAGTCTTTAAAATACATATGTTTAAATAAGCCACACTATTTATATTCTTTCTTAAAAATAACCCATAACGCGGTCTCTTTAGTACAAAAATAGTCATAATTTAAATCTCAAGTACCCATTTCTTTTTAACTAAGAAAATATAAGTGTCATACATTGCTATGCGCCTCAATTTTTACCGGAAGATTTTGCTAGCAATTATATATAATATATATGATATTACAGACAAATTTATAAATATTTCGGTAAAATTATATTTACATAATTAGAAATCTGTGTAGTATACATTACATATTGAATTATATATATATATGAATCTACCTGTACATTATTTATAGATTTTTATATATTGCATTACATTATGCTGTTTACATATGCACATTATATTGCAGTATTGTCTGCACTCATATTTGCCAAAAACAAGTTTTCGCGTTTATAGAACAAACAGATTTCTCACGTGTTTATCAGCCAAAAAAGCAGTAAAATGTTAAGAGCAACTTCTTGAGTTTAATACTTTATTCTTTGATTTCATTTAAGATGGTGTAGACGACTGAGTGGAACTTAGTGACACTAAACGTACCACTATAGTATTCTAGAGTGAGTTCTGGGTGCCAGTGATGTACAAATTGAAATGTATTTAAAAATTACAATTCGCACAGATTCTATCTAAAGTTTGGGTGGATGCGAGAAATTTTTGGAAGTGTGAGAAGTTTGTAGTGTATTATAGATCGACATTCTAGTTTTCCTAACGAAGAGTTTTGATATTAGGATACCTAATTTTGTTATGTAAAGCATCTCTACTAACCCCTCTACCCCGCCGGGTATCCGCATATGATTCAAATATCTTATAAAAGCAACGGTGGCTCAAACTTTTAATTTTTTACATTTTACAAACCAACTGATCAACTTATAAATGTATCTGGGTTACATTGTATTTTACTTACTGTGATTGCGCACAGTGTTCCATGACAGTTTAATGCACCTGAAGGAGCTATATTCAAGTTGACTGACAATGTTAAATTAGATTCTGTGCTGAGAGCGTTAGCTTAACAACAAAAAACAAGGACTTTTATCAATCGGTTCATAAGTTATTTGCGTTCGAAAAAAGAAATTACGATTTAGCTGTATATTTCTGTAACTAGATAAAATGATGATCCTCGTGATAAAACGAGATAAATTTACCCAAACAATGAACATCTCGGGAAATCTTTGCTGTGTACCATCAATGCAGTGATGGCCTCACGACGATGAGCAGCTTTTTACAAAAAAAACTTTTGCAGAAGATAGCGTGAACACTTGCCTGCTGACCTGAAAAGGAACCTGGTTTTCATACAGAATGTAGAGTAGTCTTGAAAATTTAGAGTAAATGTTGGACAGAACAGGGGTTTAAAATTTTATCAATGCCTAAATGTGAAACAAATCACGTAAAAATGTGGTCCCAAAACCCGCATAATACAGTGTAACATTTTTAAAGGGTCTGGCGTGTATTCTTGGTAATATTTGTTTCTCCTGCACATTTTTATTGTTAATACATATTTCTAGACGAAATATTTAATTATTATATATCTATTTATTTATATAAGCGCAGTGTTCACATACATCGGTTCAGTTAATGTGTTCTGTTGTCGTTACGATAAGGCTTTTTTGCTATTTTTTGATCTCACTGTGAAATGTAGAAACGGTTGAAAATTTTGTATAAAAATAGTTCGTTGCTTAAAGTGATCTTCTGGTTGGCACACCTAGGCACAATGGTCGACAATAAATTAAACAGCATAGGAGTTATGGCTCTTTGTGGGAATTGGTCTGGGAGCCTATAATTGGTGTCTAGAACTCTTGCCAATACTGCATTTTTTTGTGTATTCGGTATCTTCCTATTACATGAATTTAAAAAAACGTTTGTGAAGTGAATTAAATCGATCTAAAACGTCCCACTTAGCGCTGATTGGCTGGAACTAGAGTAAGCGGAATCTGTGTTCGATCGGACAGCTAATATACGAACATACCATTCTACGACCGGCGTCATAGACAAGTTGGAAGAAGCAAATGGATAAGATCTGTATGACATGGTCCTCGTACCGGTGAGGAGAATAGTAGTGTCCATTGTGAAGCCAGCAACCGAAGCTTAATTTGGTTTTGTTTGTGAGGGACACTTCATTTTCTGCAAATTTTCGGAAATGAGCAAGCAGAATGACTGCTTACATGCTAGGATAACTATCAAATCTGGGAGTGCTCAGCTCTGTATCAGAATGTATACCTTTTGCTTATCTTATATGAGCACCTTTGCGAATATAACTTCTATGCTCTCGCGTCCGACGCCAGTTCGTTCATGCCCAACTGCCGAAAAAGTTGGTTATGGATTCGGTTATGGGAAACTTTAATAGCAATTTTCTGATGCTCCTCCTAGGTGAGTCGCTAGCTACTTGTGCCTATCGATTGAACCTCAATTATAATTTCGAAACACCATAAATATTAAGGCTGGCTGCCGACCCAAATGCCTACTAAGTCGCAGCTTGTTGTAACAGTGTTCCACAGAGTATTGGCTCATGGTGTCAGGTATTAATTCGGTGTTACATTGCTTTCGACAGGTACATAAGAGTCAAAATTCTAATATAATATCAGTTCATTGTCGTGTTTAATAAAAGGTATCTATATTTATTTGAATGAATCAGATTTGCTTCCTGGTATTGAATACCATTGGGCGTTTAATGCACTAAGTTCGAGGAAAATACGTAATTATGTAACAAAATACAGGTTTTAATAGGAGAAGGACAACCCATTGTATTATTTGGCCGCAAAGATATAGTCCCCTATTTGTGCCTTTACTAGTTTTGGCTATGTGCAAGCTGATGGTTTCAGTTATGAGGGTCTAAACGAATTTCTGTTCTTTTATGAGTTATATCTTGCGATGGTTAATACATTGATAGTTTATTTCATATCTAGGAATTAAAGATCTCCAATTTTTTTGCATTTGGTTTTTGGTGTCGAATAGACTTGCTTTATAACTGATGTGAAGTCGGGTGGGGATACTTAGTCGGTAGTGCGCTTGCCTGCGAATCCAAAGACGGGAGGTCGTAAATTCGACTACCACCCCAGCACAAGTGTTCAGACGATTGCTTCCACATCCTTTCGTCATCACGCAGCTATCACAGCGACCAAATGAAGAACGCTTATATAACATGGAGGTCGTACTGAAGGGGAGTCAAATTCTAATGCCGCCTTGGAAAGCACAGAATCGGAAACCTGCTTCCCATCGCAAGTACCTGCGTGCCGGCTTCATATGTAGATTTAATTGATATGAAACAATTAAAGTATGTTGGATATGTACGAAATGTATAGTATATATGTAAAACAAAGGCTAGGGGTAGGCCTTAATGGAAGACGGGAGGATGTCGAATATTGTAGTTTTATAACTGCTGGGAAGTCGGGCAGAGATAGCTCATTTGGTAAAGTGCCTGTTTGCAGATACAAACCAGGAGACCAACTTTTCGGATAGCTACTTTCACATCCTTTTATGTTCAGGCATCTACCACTGCGCCCAAATGCAAAATTGCTTATATATATATATCATTTGCTTCTTTTTTGAAATATCTTTGAAATATCTATTCAGAAATAATATATTTTTCGTTTAGGCCTAGCCGTAGGAACTTGAAGACGAAGGGATTTAAAAAAGGCGGCTGAAAGGTTGGGTAATGTTGGAAGTCACATCCACGACCTCCGGCTCTTGAATACACAAGCAGGCGCTCTAACCAACAAGATATCTCTGCCCAACTTCGCGGCAGATATTAAGCCGCTGTATTATATATTCTTAAGCCCTGTTTTCACGGCAGTAGGAAATTCGCCGACCGAAGTGCTTAGTATTTATTATTATGCATCGTTTACGATATGATGCGTGCGCATTGTCTTAATTATGTCACGCGTTCAAATGGGCTAGCTACTATGTCACGCATACAGTGCAGCTCGACTATTAAAATTTTGAATAGCCTAGCTAGGCTATGCACTTGCCATCTAGTGTCGAGCCGGACTGTGCTTTTGTCTCGAGGCATTCAGCTGAGCCCTATAACTTAAGTCAGAGACTATTTAGTCCGCGAAAATTAGATATTACTATACGTGTCTAAATAATGCCCCAAAAGCGGCATGCAGCTTAAAACGTAATTGTATATATTAAAACAAATATATAACTTAGAATTAGCGTGAAAATACTATAGAACAAAATGCTATTACACTAAGCATACTACTAAATAAAATTTCTCAATAGACAGTTCAGCCGCACGCTCTGTTTGTCAAGCAGAGCCTAGCTAACCTCCCTGTTTGTCACACTAAGACTAGCTAAGCTGTAAAAATGTACCATAGTAGCCCAGCTAAGCTATAGTTCACCCGAACTAGTTGAGTTGGACGCGTGACATAATTTGGCCCTGGCGCACGCATCTTATCGTAAATGATGCCTTATAGCCGAATTATTGGAATTAACATAATCATAGCTCTTGTAAGTATCTATTAAAATACGACTAATTTGTTATCAATTTTACCTTACCAGTAATTTCATTATCACAGTCCACACATTGTTAAACCGTGTAGACGGTAGCTAAAGATAGTACACCTGGGAGCCCAGAATGACTTCCGATGCGCGACGTCTTACAATTTCACGAGATGGAAAGATTTCTCAAAGCATAACACCTGAAAGAGGCCAATCATTGACTGAAGACGACCCATTGGCGAACAACAGCAAGACCGTCGTCCCAAAACATCGTTGGCACAAAACTCTTCGTGTAATGTCCGCAGTTCATAATTTTTCAAAGAAATTCCACGGCAACCACAATAGCAACGATGATAGTGTTGGAAGCGATAATTCTTCATCGTCTTCAACTCCTGAAATAAAACACAAGTCTTCAAATATAAATAAGAAGAACAAAAATAAAACAATACAGCAGTTTACCAGTGAAAACAGCAATGCTGGTCAATATAGCAGCGAAACAAACAATACCATAAATAATAATTATACTGAGAATAATTCGACCATAAGCCGTAGGCCTAAAGAAGTAAGTCCCAGCATAAGCTTCGATGTGCGTGGCGGCTGTAGCAGCTTTGATGTTAGTGAATGCTCTGGATCAATAGTTTCACTCGATGCTGCAAGTATAACGTCCTCGATGTCGCAAGCTGCTCGAGCTCAGCAGCATGAATTAATCAAAAAGGTTCCCGCTCAACGACCGTTGAACCCAAAAGCTCGTGTCCAAATCTACCGTGGACATTCGCTTATGCAACTCAATCAAGAACGACTTTGTTCAGTGTGTTCGATAATGGCTGGAGGTTAGTTTGTTATCGGTTAAATCAATAACCTAGAAACAAGGATATATATTTAATTCGTTAGGATTTTATTCGTAAATGTTGGTTAGGTTTTACCTGGGTAGTAGTACAAATTCAGGTTCTGATTGTCTGCTGTCTTCAAATTTTTTGAAGAAATCTAATGTAAACTTAATATGATAAGTACATTATTGATTCGCGTATATAAGCTGTTTGTAGGCGGAAAATTACAAAATGTTCGATGCATTTGCGATAACATACTTTATCAGTGTCGTTTCAAATAAATGGTTCTAACGAAAAACAGACTATAGCTCTGTCACCAGAAGTAGGAATTTCCTTGAGATTTGGCATAAGCTTATGCAGTAAACGTTAAAATGCCAGTTATACATGCAAAATTTGCAATTGACTATCGGACATAGCAATTATAGCTGCGAATTAAATAATAAATAAATTATTCGCAGCAGCTAAATTTTGTAATTATTTACTGAGAAACCCCAACAGTGAAAATGAAGTTTTGCATCGTCCTTTTTATTATTTCAAGCAAAGTGTCGTCCATGTTGTGATTTCGTATTACCTTGGATCGCGAGTACGCTGTGGTACAATTGTTAAAAAAGGTTTTGGCCGAGTCATTTGTTGAGGCCCGAATTTAGTTGCAGCAGCATTTTAAAGTTTACATTGTTTTGCACGAATTGTTGGCGACTGTATAGCAGATGTATTTCTATAACATTCGGAAACGGGAAAACCGAGAGAATTTTACAACCGTTCGCAGCCTATGTACAGGATACTGACGAACATTGCTAAGAAATTTCGAACGTAGCAAAAGTTGGATGTTGAAACATTAGCGCGTACCCAGATCCATATCGTTGTTAGCGGTACACTAATTCCGCATCGGCGTTAGCAGTACCCGAATCTGTATCACTGTTAAAAGTACTCGCAGTACATATCACTGTTAGCGGCACTCAGGGTTCTATATTGTTAAAAACATCTAGGTGTATAACATTGTTGTCAGCATCAGGGTTCAATATCACTTTTAGCAGTACCCCTGGGTTCAATATCACTGTTAACAACACCGTAGGTCTGTAACGTTGTTAGCAGCACCACGGGTTCAATATCACTTTTAGCGGTGCCCCTGGGTTCATTATCACTGTTAACAATACCCTAGGTCCATGACTGTTAGCAGCACTCCGGGTTCAATATCACTGTTAGCAGTACCCCTGAGTTCAATATCACTGTTAACAACGCCCTAGGTTTAAAACATTGTTAGCAGAACCCCTGGTTCAATATCACTGTTAGCAGTATCCCGGGTTCAATATCATGGTTACCCATACCCTAGGTCCATAACATTGTTAGCAGCACCCCTGGTTCAATATCACTGTTAGCAGTATCGCGGGTTCAATATCATTGTTACCAATACCCTAGGTCCATACAATTGTTAGCAGCACCAGGATTCAATATCACTTTTAGCAGTACCCCTGGGTTCAATATCACTGTTAACAACACCGTAGGTCTGTAACGTTGTTAGCAGCACCACGGGTTCAATATCACTGTTAGCAGTGCCCTTGAGTTAATATCACTGTTAACTACACCCAAGTCCATAACATTGTTAGCAGCACTCCGGGTTCAATATCACTGTTAGCAGTACCCCTGAGTTCAATATCACTGTTAACAACGCCCTAGGTGTATAACATTGTTAGCAGAACCCCGGGTTCAATATCACTGTTAGCAGTGCCCCTGAGTTCAATATCAATGTTAACAACACCCTAGGTCTGTAACATTGTTAGTAGCACCACTGGTTCAATATCACTGTTAGCAGTATCCCGGGTTCAATATCATTGTTACCAATACCCTAGGTCCATAACATTGTTAGCAGCACCCGGGTTCAATATCACTGTTAGCAGTACCGCTGAGTACAATATCACTGTTAACAGCGCCCTAGGTCTATAACATTGTTAGCAGAACCCCGGGTCCAATATCACTGTTAGCAGTGCCCCTGAGTTCAATATCAATGTTACCAATACCCTAGGTACATAACATTGTTAGCAGTACCCCGGGTTCAATATCACTATTAGCAGTGGCCCTGAGTTTAATATCACTGTTAACAACAACCTAGGTCCATAACATTGTTAGCACTACCCCGGGTTCAATATCACTGTTAGCAGTGCCCTTGAGTTTAATATCACTGTTAACAACACCCTAGGTCCATAACATTGTTAGCAGCACTTCGGGTTCAATATCACTGTTAGCAGTACCCCTGAGTACAATATCACTGTTAACAACGCCCTAGGTCTGTAACATTGTTAGTGGCGCCCCTGGTTCAATATCACTGTTAGCAGTACCCCGGGTTCAATATCACTATTAGCAGTGGCCCTGAGTTTAATATCACTGTTAACAACACCTTAGGTCCATAACATTGTTAGCAGCACCCCGGTTCAATATCATTGTTAGCAGTACCCCTGAGTACAATATCACTGTTAACAACGCCCTATGTCCATAACATTGTTAGCAGCACTCCGGTTTCAATATCACTGTTATAAGCACCATGGGTTCAATATCACTGTTAGCAGTATCCCGAATCTATATCAGTGTTAGCTGGACACCGGGTCCATATGACTTTTAGTCAGCAGCACCATGGGTCTATATACTTGTTGGCAGTAACCTACATTATTTATACTAAAATATGTTAAGCTCACATTTATACTAAACAACAGGCTGAACAGTACAGACATCTTGCAACAAACTGTAGCAGTTCCTATGTTAACGTGCAAAGCATAGCTGCAAACCGAGTTTATCGGACACTGTTGTGTTGCAGTGGTACGATAGTATTGCAGATAATATGGGCCAGGATTGAGTTATTCCATAATAACATCACTCGAGAATGTTTGAACAGACAAACATGTCTCCAATTGCCATTGGTGTGACAACAGCTATGACGCTGCTGTTTTTACAGCATTAGTTGCCCAAAAATTTATTCAATTATTTCGTTTCAACACACTGTCTATGTTGGAAACGTTGTTACTCAATGGTTGCATCTTGTTGCATTCTGATTGAGATAATTGATTCTAGATGAAAATTGAAAAACTATACTCCAAAAAACAGGTCAAGAAATTAAAAATAAACATTTTGGTAAGAAAAATGTTGGAAACATAGATAAGCTTTGGCTTTGGTGAGCTTGTATGTTGTTTTTGAGTTCTGTCTTAGTAATTTTTCAGGACTAAATTTTATTGCTTTATTTTTATATTTAATCTTTTTCACTTTTCCAGTATTCTTACCAAACTTCACAGTCAGAATCAGACAACAAATAAACAAAGGATACTGGTTACATTTAGAAGGATTAAGGATTGGGCATTATTTGTTTCCATATAACATGGCTAATATATGATTATATATTATCTGCACATATATTTAAATATGCGCATATATATGTACATATGCGTACACATGTATATATGTATACTTATAAGTAAGTTACAATTCATCATAAAAATATATTTAGGTGTTTAATTATACAAACATGTAGTAATTGTACATGCAGTAATATTTGTATGTTGCAAGTGTGATATATGAACATTTATGAACTATATATATAATGTATACAACTAATATTTATATATACATCCTACCGCCGAGGTTCCGACTACATCCCAACCTCAGAGCTTGTATGAATCTATATATTATATACAAAGCTGAATATAGGGCATCCCGTAATTCGCAATTGCAGGGGGCTCAATCCTGAAAGCGCCTCAGACAAATTTTTTGTGGCTCAAAGCGCATAAAATCGAGTTACGACTTCAATATTTTTTAAATTTGAAATCGTTATATTCCTACAGCATGGATGGCTTACAAGCTCACATATTTTAATTTTTACGAAAAGTTCGATCTGACTAGTGTTTGAATTTGTTTCCAGAAATTTCTTTTGGAAAATAAAATCCTTTGGATGAGGAGCGTCGTCAAAGGGAGCCGTACTAGGGGTTACCTCATCATAGTTTGGAATGAGTTACTCACATACTAGCACTGGCCCTGTATATATTAGATATATGTAATATATATCAATTTGCATGTCATGTCGGCAATATAAAACACTTGCCCTGTCGGCAAAGAGACCACTCAGTGTATTAGCTGCAGTACGAAATGTATATTGTTATGTGAAGTATGTCACAACCGTATGATACAAAAATTAAGCCAGTATTGGATACGACTCTGTAATAATTGACTTGGCGACCTGCTTGCCGTATTTACCCGGTGTTCCGGTCGCAGCAGTGTTTCTTTGAACCCGTCCACCTTTCAATGTATCCCGATATTATTTAACAATTTTGCTTATCCTTAAAAGATGTAGCCTTGGAAAACCGTTGAATTCCAAAAGCAAAGCCACAGTATTAGAGACAGCCGTTAGCACAATATTACAATGGCAATTTCTGTAAGCGGCGACCACACTCCTGAACGAAAAGTAAAGTGTTACAGTGACTTGTCTTGGAAGTCATATATTACCGTTCATGAATTCGTTCATACGTTTTGTCGTATTGTAGTCACTTTGCTGTCAGATCCCTAATCTGACCCCGGGTCAAACTACATGATCCCGTTACTCCGTCTCACTGAACACAACTGTTCGGCTTTCCGGTTCCATTTATGCTTTATTGTATATATAATAATAAAGTGCATAAATACTGTCAATTAGTAACTATATGGAAACATATTTTATATCGTATACAACCAAATGTTACGACACAATAGGACGTATATATATTATTTATAACAAACATGGCAGTATTAGACAAAGTAAAAAAATTAAAAGTATTAAACCTATTTAAATTTTTATTAAATATTTGTTTAAATTTTATTTTCCTTTATAAATATTTTATATTCTGTTATTATTATTAAATAACGCGAGAACAATATGTGTCCACTTTGGGTCTTGCAAGAGGCTTGTTCTTTTTTCAAGTTCACGATCTGAAAACCAATGTCTTCATACAGTTCACGACTAACCTTATGTACGCAACACAGTCATGATTTGCGATAGAGCAACGTGTAGGCACCATTGACGATCAATATTTTGCGATTTAGTAATGCAGTTTAATGTGCGAACATTTAAAAACGAGATTTGCAGTTTCGTTTGCAGCGTATATTTTAATATAGACACTATCGTGAATACCGTTACGTGATTCAGCATTTCGTTTATTGAACGCGAGCAAACGTGCGAAATTGGCAAATGACATCGGTTTGAACATCACGGATTCCAAGTTCGCTTCCCTAAACTGGGATGCCTTTGTCCGAATTGTGGCCACGAATTTGTGCAGTATGCAGTTCGAGATTTTAATAAAGGAACAGCAATGGTGTGCGCATCAACGCATAAATTAAAGTTATGGCATTTCTATTTCATTTTAATGTAAATGATTTTAATACTATAAACAACGAACAGACGAAATGTATACACTACTATAATTAGACTAAACTACGGCTCAGATACAACTGATGATGATACTTTCTGACCGTTGGGTTTATATCACTTTAACTTTCTATAGCAAGGAAACTGAGACATTTAACACATTACAACAATGTGATTTCAAAAGCAGTATATCATGTGTCGAAGGTCCACTGGTTCAGGAGTGGTAGAAGTATATATAGTGTAACAGCCCGATTTTATAAAGAAGGAGAGAACGCTCGAACCGTGTCAAACTTCGTAGGGAACAAGGGAATGGACGGCCGGATACCGGTGGAGTGTGACCTCTGTGTGAACTATTGCGTAATTGTGCAGTATCATATTAATTGTGAAATAAACTTTGCATTTCATTTCTGTTGCGTTTATAAGGTCACACTCCGCCGCCCGAAGGTGCCCGGGTTGATTTTGGCACCAAATGTGAAAGACAAGGATAACGGTTAGGGGTGTTCGGTCGATCCTTGTGAAATATATCAATGCCGTACTGTATTTGTGTATATATTTCGCGTAGTATATTATCTGATGTTATACTTGTGGCGAAGAGCGGGTGTGCGGTTGGAAAGGCCAGGGACCAACAACAGGGTTTACAGGGATTTTTGGCGGAATAAGGAAAACTGGTCACCCTGGGCCGATCCCAGCGCACACGCTGAGCGGTTATCAGTAGTCGTTCGATGTAAGTCATGCCTATGGTTCGTATATAATCTGTATCTTGGGTAGGGTCAGAAATTACCAGGACGTCTACAGAACTTCACATTCACAGGCCGATCATGCTTAGGAAATCAAATTGTCGGTCCTGGAGAACTAAATTTTCGGAGACAAATTTTCTAAGGCATCATTTTAGGGTGCGACACAAAGATTCAGTTTTTGGGTTTACTACAAAACTTATGGGAACGGGGGTGACTGAAAACCCTCTTAAGGACACTGCTGGGGTGTCAAATTGTCCCGGCGGGTCAAAAAAATTCGGATCCCTGAACTACTTACGGATTCCCAAACGGGCGCTTAAATCTCAAATTTTCTAGGCCCCAAAGCGTACCCAAAATAATTAAAACTCCCCGATTTTTGGAGCCCGGGACACTCATCGGGTCCCACCCTAACCGTTTAATCGAAAACCGGGGCCGCCCACCCCAACGGGTCCTTTCAGGATCCTCCAAACTTAAATGGGACCCCAAACTTTTCATTCTTAGGCGCCTAAAACGGCCTCTAACAGGCCTCCTATAAAAGATACATTAAATCTTGAAATTTTATCAGTAGCCGGCCTGCCAGAGCATGATTCTGGTCCTGCCCCTGGCCGCCTACTGTTCTTAGATCACGAGATATCGGCAAAAATGTGCCGATATCCCTATGAGCAAGCGGCACTCTGAACGCCGTTATATCTTCCTCCGAAAAATTTGCCGCACCGACCAGCGGGCGGTTTTGCTTTCTTGGCGAGCCTCGGCCACTGCCCAGCAAACGTGGCGTACGCTTTATTGTTTTCGAGGTGCCGACCGTATGTATATATATATATTTTGCCCAAAGTAGGCACGTTTGTTAAAGCTTAGATATCGCTCGTCGTCTGGTTTACATGTACGTGTATTATATTTTGTCGCCTGTGTTTATGTGCTTTTACATAGTTTATTAAGAATCTGCTGCGAAAGTTTTCGTTTCGAAAATTCAAATTTTAAAACTTCTTGCCATTTCTTTTGCTGAGAGCAATCAAGGAGGACAACAAGGGGGGAAGGGGTTTCCAGCCGGGGTATAAAAGCAGGCCGCCCGTCTAAGCAACGGGACCAGTCGAGAAGTTGGTAGACAAAGTTGGTCTGGTTTTCGGCGGTTGTCGCCGTTAAGCTTTGTTCACGTTTTTCGTTTTATTTCAGTTTTTTGGCATAGTGCTTGCCCGGGTGGACTCTTCGGTATGCAGACGTGCGGAAGAGCTCCACCCGAGGCCGTTCAATTTGTGAGTTTCGTAGGTTATCTTTCAACGAAGGGACGGCCCTTGCGGGCGCTGGGCGTCCGATGGATGCCCCGGGCCCCTGCAAGTGTCGCGCCCGCGCTCGAAAATTTAGGATTTGTGGACTTCGGACAAATCTGCATCGAAAGCTGTCCCATGCTCGACTGGTTCCCCACTTCCAGGACCATTTTTGTACCGGTTCTGGGAGTGTTAGCAAGTTATCACTGTGAGTGGGCTAAAGTTGCAGTAGGCTAGTGTGGAGCAAATTTACGCTTGCAACTTAAGGTGTTCGGACGAAAATTTATTTATTCAAAGATAACCAATGGTTTACTTAGTGTTTATTCAGGTTAAGCGGAACTCTGCCGAGGATGCAGTTAAAACTCATTTAGGGTCAACTGAAACTTTATCTAATGCCAAGGTAGGCTAAATCAAGAGTCAGCTGGACAATCATGTAGGTAAATTAAACGACTGCTTAACGTCTATTAAGGGTCAACCGGATTTTACCGCGCCATTACGTCTGCCCGTTAGAATTTTACCCAGCCCTTACTCGGGCTCGACTAAAAGTTCACCCCGGGTTTTGTTCCAGCTTGGAGTTAAATTCACGACCTACGCGGCGCGCTGTCTTGTCCGTGGCGCATAAACCTTTTGCTCCTTGTATATGCCGTTTCCGACGTTCAAAGTGGGGTCACAATTTGGCCCACCTATTCAACCCAGTTTCAATCAGACAACGTTCTAGCTGGGTTTTCTGTTCACTCCGGGGAACTTTTGCCATGCAGACGTGGGGAAGGGATGCCTCGGGGTGTCTGGGCGGTAGCGCCAGTTAGTAGAATTTTGGGTTTTCCCAACCTTCAATGTTTCCACAGCATCAAAAGTTTTCGTAAAATTTACTGACGGCCAAATAGTAGGGCGAAACCATAGATATTTACCGTGTGAAATTTGGTCGGGGAACGCTCATGTCCCCTCGAAATAGGTAAAGAAAAAAGAAAACAAATTGTCGTGTACACCCCGATTGGGTGATGTATATACATGTATGTGAAAATTTTTGTATATTTTATAGTGCATACTCGGAGGGTGTTTTATAGAAATTTTGTACTGCTAAAAGGGAAATGGAACAGTAAATCTTCAAGATGTTTCTGGTATTCAAGCGATTTGGTTTTGCTAGATTTATACGAGAGTTTGTCCCGCTCAGCTGAGTCCGGCAACCGTAAGCGCAGTGCTTGTTACCGCAGGGCACATACTCATCGAATATTCGGGTACACCATCGGTGTTTGAGCTCCTACCGACTCCCCGCCACCTGTACCCCGCTAAATCCGCTGCCGCCCTTCCGCTCAACGCGCTCCGGAATTTCCATTCCCCACGTGCTCTCTCGGCTGTGTTTGTACACCACCCTGCGTCCGCTATTGATAGCCAGGCATAAATCGCTGAACTGAATTTCACGTTAGGTAAACATTGTGTCAACCCACTAAAACTAACTGACCCGCAAATATCACTCAGGCCAACTTGGTAAATCGAAACATATTCTGTTAGACCATTTCCGATACAACGTCCATTCCGCAATTTACCTCTCCGACCATTTATCTGGGGGCCCATTCAGTTATGTCCCATCCCTTCAAGCATTTTCATGGGAGTTGAAATCAAGAGAGGGAATGACGGGTCAACCTCATTACCTGTGAGCAGGCTTAGGGGATGACCCTCCCTCAGGGGGACCTCCATACCGCTAGATACGTGGGCCAATATAGGGGCCAGGCCGAACACCCTGGTAAACCCGCCGAGCAGCCCGCTAAGCTAAGCGGTTCCCATCGGTTAGACTAGGATCCACCGGGGAATCGTTCAAGCCGGGGTTGTCCGGGCACCACAATGAATATTGAGCGTGGTGCAGCTGGGATCCCTTAGGGCCCGAACTGGTCCTAGCTAGTACATAGTATATGGGATAACTGCGCAGATTTGTTACAAATGAATGGTGTAAGTTTTAGAATTTTTTCCACTACACTTTTTTGTAAACACTATGTCGCATAGAAGCCTGCAGCAACAGAATTCTACCACGTGTGTAACCACCGCCGGGGAGTCATGGTGTGCGCACCCCACTAGTTTTGGCCTTATATTTAACAACAGTGTCTATTAATTATTTCGCTATTTAACAACAGTTTCTAATGACAATCTCAGTTTGATAACGCTTTCTTATATTAGTCCTTAGCTGTATACCTACTGGTAAAGTTACCCCTGTCTGTTTGTCCAGATGGTTAACTACGAATGCTTGAACGATATCTGTATACTATTTCCCGAAATCATCTTACTGTAATCTAGGGATTTTTCCAACAAAGCTATATTAACACTCTTATTTCTCATACAGAATAACAGAGCAAGGATTATACCAACAGTATACATAATGACATATATATTACGAAACTTTGAGCTAAATTGATAGCTACATCACAGTGATATATGTAGTTTATTGCAACATTTTGAGCAATCTCGCTTCAGAAATTATTGTCACTAGCTCCATATTTCATTACATTTCCTTTCCTTATATTATAGCTTTTAAATACATTATTAAAACAAGCTATCGTGTCGGAAACGGTTACCGGACATTTCGTCGACGGACATTTTGTCGACGGACATTTTGTCGACGGACACTTTGTCGACCGGACACATTGTCGACCGGACACTTTGTCGACCGGACACTTTGTCGACCTGAAACTTTGTCGACCGGACATTTTGTCGACGGACATCTTGTCGACCGGACACTTTGTCGAAGGTCGGCGCACAAGCTACTTTTAAACATTTTAACTTTGATAATAAACCAATTGCACAAACGTTTAAATGCAAATTCTTCAACCTACGCATTTTCCCAGCACTTCTTATTTTATTTTTCGTTATTCCAAGAATACCCATTTTTTGTTTTGTTGAATAGACGTTGTTAAAAAGTTTAATTCTAACTCATGGCCGCTTTTTTTCTCACAAGTAGCAAGGGGCGTCGAAAACTATGTTTCGAAGGTTATTTATACACCAAGGATAAGCTTTCCTCAGATGGAAATAGGTGTTATTGGGTCTGCGAAAATCG
Source organism: Trileptium ribeirensis (assembly GCA_030248225.1). Lineage (NCBI taxonomy): Eukaryota > Metazoa > Nematoda > Enoplea > Enoplida > Thoracostomopsidae > Trileptium > Trileptium ribeirensis. The sequence goes on along the minus strand of JASANE010029202.1, from coordinate 47,396 downwards.
CCCCAATTGTAAGGGTAGGGTAACGACTCGAACGGACACAGATGAGATTGTGTGTAATTCACAGAATCACAATCATCTTCCGGAGCCTGCCCGAGCCGATGTACTCTGTGCTAAAAATACCGTCAAGGAAACGGCTGTGTCAACGAGAGAGAGTTCAGCCAGAATAACTCAAGTTGCGACAGCTAACGTTCCGCTTGTAGCCATCCCAAACCTACCCAAGCTTGAAAGCCTTAACGTGTTATTCGCCGCCACCGCACTTCAAAGCATCCAGTGAATCCGCAAACTGCTCTTGAATTAGAAATACCTACAGATTACTCAACAACATTCGATGGCGATAACTTTCTTGCCTTTGATGGGATTGCCAATGGGGGCAGAATCTTGATTTTCTCAACTAATTATCATCTTCGAGAACTATAAACAACAAAACACGAGAACAACAAAACACGCTCTTCTGTTCGCGAACAGTTACGTTTAATATTTTTCTAATTAAATCAAATTAAATCTCGCATAATGCAGATACATTCGTGAACAAGAAGACAGGGTCGTCTGTTCGGGAACAGTGGCGTGTCGCATTATTCTAATTAAATTGGATTAAATATCGCACTCATATAACCCATTCATGTTAGTGAACAACAATCGATACGCGCTGCGCAACCTAATCTGCATGTTTGTTCGCTACCGGAGGTCGTGTGCTATACCGGTCCCGAATGACGAGTCTCAAATTAAAATTCTGTAAAAATGCGTTCAACAACAACTTAACAATTTCATTAAAATGTTCGGTAACATTATTCATACGTTTTGAAACTCGTGACGCAAATGTTTTTAAACCGTTTGAGGATGGATATGGGATAGCCTAAAAATGTTCGATTGCTGATTTTTTGAGAATGACAAAAGAGGATCGTTGCTGGGCGCATACAAAGGTTAGTCTCGCATTACCATCTATGTCTAGTTGCAAGATCTTGTATATGGTATCTATAAGCACGAGTTGAAGTGGATGCGTAATCTATCAGACTATGTATTTGTATATACAACAAACAATTAGTTATTTTTGATCTAGGCACAGGCAATGCTGCTCATTAGTAATGTGCTATAAACAATTTACGTCAGCTGACATACGTGAATACGCTTTGCATTGAAGGGCATTTTCGCTTTTTATCAAACGTTTCTTTTGCTAAGATATACCATCGATTTAATATGATGGTTTGCGCTTTGATGCCGTAAGAAGAAACGTGATTTAGTTACTGGTAAGATACATTTTAATCCTGAACGTGAACTGAATCTTTGACGGATCGGTATCCGTAGCCATAAATTAGCTGAATAAAAATTTTTCTGAATCAATAATCTATAATCAAAGTTCAATGTTTCATTTATACTGCCAGCATGCTGTTTCCATAAAAGTGACATGATTGAAATCCTAATTATAACACGCTACCCTGTCGGAAACACATACTATGTGTCAAGAACTTTGCGTTTGAAAACGAAAAAGTTTTCTTCTTAAAAGAAGAATGTCACAGCAGTGATATTACTATTAACAATAGAATTTATGCGCCTGGACTACATATAATTATTTAAATATAAACTTTACGACGGTTCAGCATAATATATGGTTTTTGAAACATGTCAAATTATTTGACTTCAGCGTTTGCGAATATGCTGTCCATAAAATAGCAAGAATCCTATGTGTTGACTATCCTGCGATAGAAATACCAAACGAGTTCTAACTATCTATAAATTTTCACTTACACCATTTTTAAGGAAGAAACGACAGTCCTCTATCTATACTGGTAATACGTTGTCTCCCATGTAAAATTAAATCTCAAATCCCAATGAATTCACACCTGGTAAAGTTGATAATATAATTTTCGATGCCATCAATTCTCGGAATTCCTAAATATTTTCATCTCAATTGTAGTCAACAAATCCTAGACGTTTGCTACATGCCATATTTGCCTGGCATGCAGACTCCAGCGGTCGGATCTGAAAAAACTTTTATGACTATAAGAGATACGTGCAGTGCAGTGCAATTAAAGCTTTAATGCACACTCTGACAGAAGGTGAAATCAATGTCACAGCCTGACGGCTGTGACAACAAGTAAATTGCTTAAAGTCCAATGCTTCAGGCAGCTCAGACAACTAACTATCAAGCTACAGGAGATAACTAAACAATTGAGGCTAACTTTAGCCCGAAACTGAGTATTCTTCAACAAACACATACCTGCCAAAGATATATATACAGCTGAACATACATAAAAAGATGCTCAGTTTTAAACGCACGTAATGGAATAAATCAGCTGTGTCGGCAAGTGTTCAATAACATTTTTGAGAAACAGGTTGCATAATCGAAAGATCGTCCAAACAACCAACAGACTAATTAATTCTGTGGATTTTAATATTGAAAGACGTAATTTTACTGTTTTAACACCTTTTATGTTGTCATTCTAATTTCAATCATTATTTGTAACAATTATGCTGCTGATTAATATATATGCTTACAATTTAGGAGAGCATGTGTCGTAATTTCTGTAACGTATGAACACGATTTTTTGCTTAATTAACCCTTTAAAGCCCGCTGGCGTCACATGAAATAAACGCTCACTGCGAAGTGCTGTATTAATTGAATTTTTTATACGATATATATTTAACAAGCAGCTAATAGATATCTCTGCGGATTGCCTGCTCGACTCGTAATCAAACAGGGTTCGAACCGTGGCACCCGTTTTAGTTTGTCAAACATTGCACGATACACGAGTTAATTCAGCTTTACAGGGTTACTGTTTAGTATTATGTCGATGTTAAATACGTTATCATCAAATGCTTTGTTTTCCAGTGCAAAAACTGATATTCGAAGGTAAAAAGGTATTCAAACCTATTTTTGCACGGTTGTAATTGAAGCTCAGGTGATATATTTTATTGTACATTTACTCAAATTCATTTGTGGTAAATGTGTTTTTGACTAGCAGCACGTTAAGCCACCTTATTTTTTTTGAAGGAAAGATGTCTTAAACTAATAACTCATTGTTTCCTTTATTCGGTTCTCACTTGCAACAAAACTTTTTGTTGAAAATGCTTACTTTTTGATACAAATCTAATAATGATTTATTTTTCGATCTAGTAAGTCAATTACAGTTTATATTTTGAACTGGTCATTAAAAGCAAGCGGAGTGCCTAGTAATGAGGTCCGCTGTTGATGTAATACCACTATTTTTACTACTAAATTTATACATACATTAATTACAGTTTTTGAGGCTAGGGATTAAATTTATGTTAAATTATTTGTTGCTTCAAATTCAGAGAATTTATAAAAAATTATTATTAAACCTTGATTGTTTATTAACGAGATATGATAGCTTCAAGTGTGTTGGCTAAATAAGCCGTGATGATTTGGCGTGGAGTGATATTTACTGCCTCGGCGAAACTAATTATATTGAACGTAGCTGATTTTAATTTCTTCAAAGGTATCGAGTAGTATATGATGCAGAGATATGATAGCTTTATGTGTTTTGGCTAAATAAGCCGTGATGATTTGGCGTTGAGTGATATTCACTGCCCCGGCGAAACTAATTATATTGAACGTAGCTGATTTTAATTTCTTCAAAGGCATCGAGTAGTATATATGATGCAGAGATATGATAGCTTCATGTGTTTTGGATAAATAAGATGTGATGATTTGGCGTTGAGTGATATTTACTGCCCCGGCGAAACTAATTAGGTATATTGAACGTAGCTGATTTCAATTTCTTCACATGCATCGAGAAGTTTATGATGCAGGCGTCACTTACATTTAGAACTGTTGCAAATATTAAATCTATGTATCGTGAAACTGTTCTTAGCGGTGAATAAGATTTCTTATCGTTTAAAGCTACGCTAAACAGATTACCGAATACTATTGACTGAAGCTGTGCTAGAATCTAGGCAGTGAATGACGTGGCTAATGGTAGTTTGTAGGCAGATTTCAGCTTGAGTGAAAATGAGGAATAGTTATAGCCACAGCAACAAAAAGTTTTTACCATTTACCTTTAAGTGTTAGTGTAACAGGGTTGCCAAACACCCAGACACGAAAAAATTCTGGGGGGCAGGTGCGGGGCGCAGTACGAAGGAATGTTTTTGGGGTGAGGGCGAGACGTCTTACAGCTCCACCATTCTACGGTTATGTGGATACTGGTTAATATGAGTGTATACATATACGTATGACCAGCTTGCTAAATTTTTGGGAGATAGAACTACAGATCCGGTCTCCAGGCATATATCTATGTATACATATATAGCTATATTGATTAACATAGCAATTTTTTGTGGGGAACGCCACAAATTTTCAAAATATACACCCATGCTTGATCAAGTTGCCATATTTCTTGGAGGGCAATTCATACGGCCGTCACCCTCGTCCTCTCTTCTGTTTGCCCCATCAAGTTGTATCTGACGTCAATCACTACGATAAGATGTGTGCAGTGACATATTAAAAAATGAAACTAAATTCCGTTTCATTTTTCTATTTAAAATGAGTTTATTTTTTGAATGAAGCAATTTGAAATTTGGCGTCCTTCACGATTTAAGGTTCACCAAAATGGATGTGATTGCAACTAAATAGAGTTCATTTGCCAAAACTGAAATCAAATTGAGTTACTCGAATTAAAATTCACATTACTTGAGAAAACAGAGAAGTTGAGCCAACCAAAACCGAATATATGATATATAAGCTTAATATTGATCGTCTCGGTTTGATATTTTCTCTAACAAATTTAAGTTCATGATTTTTAGCTCATGTGACTGATATCGGCATTACTCAGTTTGATTTCGATTTTGCAAAATGAATAAATTTGACTGAAACCAAACTCATTTTGATGAACCTAAATTCAGTTTCAGTGCCGAAACTCAGTGCCTATCGAGTCACCCACAAAAACAGACTTTAAATTAAAAATTGACACGCATGTCAATTTTACTTCTTTCCGCACGTATCTTATCGCAGTTCGCAGTTCCTACATTAGCATACACGAAGCTTAAACAGTGGCGCACTATGACACATCCTACCGTGTTATATACAGAACCGAAATATGCTTTGTGTTAAGGGATAAAATCGATTACGTTAACTATAAAATCAAATTTGGTCTGCAAATGAAAATCACATATTTTCGGAAATAAAATGTTAGTAATTTTTGATATTTTTTTTGTAAATGAGTACCAAATCTCCCGTCGACATACCTAGTGTAGTCGCATATTTGAAATCAAAATCCGAAATATAATAAAGTTGTTAAAAATCTGGATAAAATCTAAACTAATTTATTTTTTTTTGTAATATTTGGAGGTTCAAACACCATTCAAGCTATACCTATATTCAGCTTTTTAGTCAATCTACACCGAAAATACATTTATGTGCTATATTTATGTATTAAAAATCTTTTGATATGACCAAATTCAATTGCTTGTTTAAAGTAAGGAAAATTATGATTTAGAGTTATTATGGGTTTTGTTATTGTTTTGTTGCTGTGCAAATTTCTTCACATTAATTTAAAAATTCTGTATAAAAAATTTTAGTCATATATAAAACAGGGCATCTAGATATCAACGCATGCGATGTTCCACGTTTGCATTAGAAGAAATTGATCATGATGAGCTTAGCTCTTTTCATTTTGTGTTCAAATTTTAAGCAAATTCTGTGCGGATTTTGAGCTGGAAATTTGAGCAGAAAATCTGAAACAATTAGTACTCGCATAAACTGTTAATCTATAATCTCTTAAAGGTTTCGAATTTAACTTATTACCGTAAGAGATTCGACACTAACACTTCACTGGATTTTACAACGGTTGTTTTATCTTAACTCTTGCACGCGTGAGCTACCACTTTCGTGTGATAACGTTAGTACAATCATCTATATTAGCTGTGAACTGAAACCTGATTTGCTTTACTGCGAATTTAATATCTAATGCTACATTTGTCAAACTACACACAGTTGCGAAGGTCAGGGTCTGACGATTAGAAAGCAAACATAGGTTTCTGCAAAGCTAACGAATAACACAAAACAAGCATAAAAGTCCAAAAAAAATCGCTCTAAGTAAACGCCGCCAAGACTTTCACAAATCACAAATAGTCTATTATTATATTCAATCATCGATAGAAACGTTAATAACTCTAAAATGCAGTTATTTCCTGCTGCTATACGTTCAAGGTTTTCAACATTGCCAGTGGTTCTGTTGACACCTTTAGGAACATATAAATGCATCAGTGTGACCACTGGGAAATAGGTGTTTTTAGTAGGTTTTTCTAACATTCAGGATCGATGAACCGCTGTGCGCAGTCGTATTTTCCTCGTACGAGCAACACTATGAGAATTAAAATATACAGCTTGTCAGTCTGGAATTTTTTTGCAAAAATTCAAAACGAGCTTATCGTTAGCGTTTATGAATGCAAACGAAGACTACATTCCACATTAGATTTCAGCATTGATCCAGCTACCAAATATAACTACAAAACGAAACTTCAGTTTTAATATTAAAAGTTTAAAATTCGTCTGGGCTGAAGGTATAGCAATATTAAGAGACATAGAGAGGAGTGCAGCGCTATCAAACATTATGGCTCTTCTCTTCGCTATCTACTGTCTCGTTCAAATCTAAGAATTCTAATATAACCCGTACGCTCTAACGAGGCCTACCTCATCTGATCATTCTGATTTAACCGATGGTACCCACAGCTCCGATCTAATCACGCCGATCGTTTCGCTACAATCTAACCTCTGGTTTTATTTTTCCAGGTTAATCGGCCCCAATTAAATAATCCAATTTGCAGCTCTACTGCGCCCACACTCTATCATATTGTATCCATATACATCTAAATTTGAATTTACTATGTTCTAACATGAACTGTAATGGTAGTTCTGAGTCCAGAAAACATTTAAAATGTTTTTGGTCTGTAGCTCATCCGTACAGGAACAAATAATACAAAATAAAATATATAAAAATAAAAAGAGATAAAACATATTAAAAATTTATAAAATTCAAAAGGTGTAAATATGATATCTTCAAAATACTATACATTGCCCGGCTGATTTGCTTCGGAATACCACCATTGCAGTATATACTCGTCAACTGATATAAATACTTTAATAACGTTTCTTTGCTTTCGAGACGCGGCTCATGGCCGGAATGACTGTTTCTAAAAGTGAATTCAGATCGCATTAGATTAAACTAAACTATATTTTAATGCTAATTTTACTTGATTGACTAAAAGTTCTTCTTTTATGTTATAGTTCCGGTTACTTGTTTTTTATATATACTCATCTTTCAAAGAAAATTTCAATGCTAGCAACTTTTTGAATGGAACATAGTGTAGACATTTCCACCAGAGTGGTTGGAACTGAGTTGGTAGGTCAACTGGGTCATTCGGTTGCAGGTGGGTGCCGGCGACACAAAATACAAACAAACCGGTCTTCTACCAGATGGATGTAGGCCTGACGGCTGAGATAAATGAATTGATGTATGGTATGTTTCTACAGAACTAGCGAACAACAACTGCGATATGCGTCAAAAATACAATAAATATGATAATGATATTTATGATAGTCTGTGTTGTTGGCCAATGTAACTTTTAGGGGTGGAAGTGAAATGCATGCTACGCCGTTCTTGATATACTAAGCCTAAGCCTTAGTTTTAGCGTAAGCTAAGGTCGCTATATGAGCCATGTACAAAGCCTAAGCCTAAGTCGGGGGGCCCCGAATGCCCCCCGCTCTAAACTGTTCTTTTGTCTGACGTTATAACGTCCGGCCCTAAAGATGACATGGGCCGTGTTGCTAATGCTACTAGGGCCATGCCTGAATTCAAAAACAGGTAGCTCTGTACTGTTGTCCTCTGTGCATGGTGTTTGTGTGACAGAACCGGGATGAATCACCAATGCCATCTTTATAAGGTTTACAAACTATATATAAGGGATGGTCCCAAAATAACAAAACTTATCTATTTCTCCGTTTTGCCATAATATTGACAGCGCTAAAATTTGTCCAGGCATTTTTCTTTTTCCGGTAGATTCAATATGAGAGAATTTTTCGGATTTCCTGTACTTGTGGAAAAAGGCAATTTCTTTTTATTAAAATACAGCTGAAGAATAGTAGAGTATTTAAATTTCCACTGGTTGCAATACTTTGAATCAGCCTCACATATAATAATTAATGTAAGCATAAAATTTTTTACCTGCAACTTCGCGCAGACCTAAATTTGGTTTGTTCCACAGTAGCCAAGATATTTCTTTGCTCTTAAAAACGAATTTTTTATTTTTCCTTTCGTTCAATCAATTATATTGTCACACCCGTGTAAAATTTACAGTTGCACGGCGAATTAAAAATAGCAGTTCTGTATGCTGTTAAACTGTCACGATATACGACTGATAAGCTATATTACCTTTGACGAATCGTTATGTATAAATTTATGTATGCAATAGTTTTTTGTAAACATAAATATAGTTTATATAATGAAAAAAATTGATTTATTATTTTTATTAAATCAGTACGATATGTAAACCCTGTGTAATTATATAATTTACAAATAATTACGTAATTTACATATAGCAGACTAAGGTCCGTCCGCTTAGGGGATTCCCAAATTCTCGCGAAATATGAAGTGGATAATTTTCAATCATGCGTACGAACATTAATTTGGAATTGGAAACTTGATAATTGAGAATTTGGAAAGTGGGATTTTGGGATCGGAACTTGGGAATCCGAAATGCAGAAATAGGGAATCTGAGAATCAGAAATGTGGGAATCTGGAATTTCGGAATCAGAAAATTGGGACTGTGGATTTTGGAATCGGGAATTTCTTAATCAGGAATTTTGGGATCGGGGAATCGAGAATGTGGGAATTTCATATTAGAATATGGACTTCAGAATCTGGCAATTGGAAATTTGGGATCCGGGAACTTAAGAATCCAGAATTTCGGAATCTGGAAATTTTGTAATCTGGATGTTGAGAATCGGGATTTGAGAAATCGGTAATTTGGAGAATTTGAGAATCTGGAATATAAAAATCAGTAATTTGCGAATCGGAATTTTGGAAAACAGGAATTTGGGTACCTGGAATAATCATTATATATTATTTAAAAATTCGGCTCAAATAAAATTTACCAAATGTTTGAAACCGTGTGAAATTGCAACATCTCGTCAACGGATGGTGACCGAATAAAAGATCTTCGCAATAAAATGAACTAATACTATAAAAGTTTGAGAACATTTTGATAAACAGGTATCGTTGAACAGTTCTGTCAGATACATAGTCACCTGATTGGACGTGAGATCAGCCCACAGATACTAAAACAATGCGTCTTTGCCCAAGTGCAATCGGGATAATTAATATTTAATTAATAATTAATGATACCCGAATTCATGTTAACTTTGCGTTGAGCAGAAAAATTTATATAACCTGATTTTGGCCTTGTTTCCGATATGCGTGCACTATATAATCACACTATACTTAGTGGATTGTTAATAACTAAGTTAGAGTTTTTGTGATTTTACAGTAGATAATATGGAAAGCACGACTGTATCCAAAGCATCAGTACGCCTGGTCCATCGGCTTAGTTTGGGATAAGGGGTTGTAAATTTACGAAATGATTAAGGATTAATACATATTAAATGACGTGTTCAGCATTTTAATGAACGCGTGTCATTTTAAGACACAAAATGCGCAATCAAAATTTTGTGTCTATTCACGATCCAATAATTTTGCATTTTTAGAAAATGATAAATATAAATTTTACAAAATTTATGTAATTGGTTCTGGTCTGCATAACACGAGACGCGAATATCACAGGCCGGGTAAATAAAAACCCGCTGGCATGCAACATCAGTCTACTGTGTGTTGCAATTTCTTTTTACGTTTCTTCCCTTTCGTGCTGTTATTCGTAGTTGCTGTTTTTACGAGCTATTGCAGAAATTTTTGTGGCATCCTTGGTATTTCAAATTTAATTTTAATCGTTGATATTTCTAATTATAATGCTAAAATTTTAAAAACTAATTCTATATTGGTTTTTTTATTAACAACCCTGTCTACAGCGCTTTCGGATTGGAGGCCAAACACGATGATTAGTAGTGAATGCGTGACTTTTGAAAACCCAAATTGGCCATAAAAACTGTTATCTCTATGCCCAATATAGCATCTTGTTTACATTTAAATATCAAACGATTAAATTTGGATACTAAAACACTTATTATAGTTTTATAACATTTATTACATACTGCCTGCTAAATGCTAAATTTCTGAGCGACCGATGTCTACTTAGTAAGTTGTGTTTTAAAGTCGCAGCAAATAATCGCGAGCTTGTGTGTCGAACTAAGAAAAAGTCAGAACTTGATTTTGTGCTCGAGTATCAATATTCGGCGATACGAATTTGTCGAGTATTATAAACGGTGGCTCCACGCGGGAAATTAGTTTCAAGAAGTATTCAGAGATGCAAAAAACAATTAGCACATAGGAGTAAAATAACCTTCACTATGCAGGGTTAGATGATCGCTGTGAGGGGCGGGGGTTGCGCTGTGGTGGGGATAACCAAAAATATTCCGCATTCTCAACAGTTATTGTAATAATTTTTCAAATTGTTCCTTCAAATTTTTGCCATATTTCACTAAAAACAGCTAAAAAATTTTGCGAGTCTTTAGCGCGACAAGGGACAGGTAGGGTGAAGACTTCAAGGTGTGGAGAGAGGCGGTATTTATGGCATATAGGGTGAATGGACAGTTATGCATCATTTATTTGATATAAATTTGCAGATTAGTTGTGGCTTATAATATTTATAAATATAGCTTACATATATGGATACACGGTAGTGTGGCGTATTGATTACAGCGCAGATTTCAAACTCATGAGGTCGCGCCTTCGAGCCGACCTGTATGAATAACTAAGCCACATTGCTACTGGGTGCCCAGCTTAAAATGGGCACGACCTTGCTGGGAAGGTGCAACACATAATTTTTAGTGGGAATTTGGGAACGGAAAATTCCAGTATCTGGAATTTGGAAATATACGAATCGAGAATTTTCGAATACGGGAATTGCGAATTTTGGAATCGAGTATTTTTGAGTCAGGAATTTAGGGATTGGGAATTCGCAATTTCCCAAAATTTCAAGAACAGTAGTATTTGGAGTAAAAATTTAATCAGGAATATATGAGACAGGAATTTGGGAATTCCAAATTACCAGATACAAGCACATAAATATTTTGAGCAAATCATTTCCTACGATTCCCAGAGTTTGGAAGCCTTTCATCTTGATTTGTGCCGCCTGGGGGTAGATGGTTCCGGTTGGATTTGGGGGCGGTGCACGGCAGAGTTAATAGGTAGATCATGGATTCGCGGTCAAAGTTTTTAGAAATTCATAGGCTTTCATGAAAAAAGTTTCTAAAATTGCATAAAAATATTACTTAAATTTTGCAAAAAGTTACTACAATTCGCTAGTATTTTACAGTATTTGCTGAAGGTCCTCAGGTGGTCGGGGAGAGGGCAGGGGTAAATATAGATTAGGATGGGGTACGACCGGTCGAGTCTCAGCTACTTGCAGCTGTGTTATATATATTTATTTATAAAATATGTGCATAAATCTTATGCTATATTTTCGTCTGTTCACGATTATATAGTTGTATTATATATCGGACACAAATACATAAATATTGTCTAAAATATTTTCACACTTCCCTAGATACAAGTGTTTATCAGCATTTTGTGCAATTATGAGCAATTATATCCTTTATTTTTAACATTTCACCAGCGTGTAGATATGTATTAAATATATCTACAGGTGATATAAATATATATAATATATAAATATTATAATCTCCAGTGATATAAAAAAATGTGAGAAGCTCACCGCTTGGCGTTTGAAAGGTTGACTCACTAGTTATAGCGCATCGTACGCTCTGGATCTGAGTGCTACCGGCTCATTTCTCATATTTTTTATATCCATATAGTAGTATTTGAAATACTTGGCAGCATATAGTTCTTTAAAATATATACATTCTGTATAACTGGGCTGTGTCTATCGGTGGTTTGAGCAAAAATAAAGACTGTGTGCCGACATTTTCTTATATTATAATTTTGCAAGTGAGCGTCAAAATTATGCCAATAATCTCGTAAAATGATGGTATTATGTAGTAATTTTGTATAGCATCCAACTTTATCATGCGACCTTGTTGTTAAGTAATCTCGAAAATACTAGGCGTAAACTGGACAAGTGAAATTTTTTTCACTATACTTGTTTATCTGCGGCCGCGCCTGTCCACTTCCATCTACCGTGCCCTATTCGTCTGTTTGCGCCGTTGAATCCGTCCAACATCACCCATTAACCTTTATGATGCCACGTCTCCCCCGTTATTGTCCACGCCAGCGAAAACCGAACCTGACATGCCACAGTCGGCTGTCTGTCCTGCCTGTTCCGCTCCGCTTGGGTCTTCATGCTCCGGCCGGCTGGAATTGTTCATGCCACCCCGTTTGCAATATACACGTACAACAGTGTAGGTCAAGAATTCATATTTATGCAAAACACTGCTCCTTTTCAATCAACTACTGTTAAGATAAAGGACCTAACATTTGTAATTGACCAAATTACATCTTTTGTTATCCCGTTTGGCGCCCACTATGTACTAATGTACATTTTTGTTAATTCATTAGTATGGTACGATTTTTTTACAAAACAATAAAAATAAATTACTTATTATCGGGCAAGCCAAAATTATTGTTCATCATTGTTATACACTGCTTTTTTCACAGTGTGTACGTTAAATACAGACCAGATGAAAGATCCTGGCAATGAATGTCAAATTGAATAAAGACTAACATGTAGTAAACAAAGCATTTAAGATCAAAAACGCTCCATAACTACTTACATCGGAATAAATACAATGCACGAATAAAGAACACCGCTAAATACTAGTAACTCTATCGAGATTGTAGAACATAGTGAAGCATAGGTACACCTACGCCTACGCCTTTTGCGTGCACATCAAATCAGCTGTCGATAGCATTCGTCGATATGCTATATGTGGACATCACACAATACCAGCACAAGTTACAACAAAACCAGCACTCGCAATGAGTTTCCCATGCCCCAAAACCTCCAGATGCAACTTATCAGCCGCCCAAGACGTCAGAACGAATTTTCAAATTTTGGGTCGAGGAACCACGAGGGTACCTCAAACCCCATAACTCCAAAACCGGAACCTTAATCCAAAAACAAAAAGTGGCATCGAGATTTATCATTTTACTATGAAATAAAACCAACCAGAAAAATAAATTCGAAAGTTACGATAAAAATAACCTTGCTTCCGTGAAGGGTACTAAAATGGTGTAAAAACCCTCATTTTGATTTCTGAAAGCGTGAAAGCGAAATAAAGGGGTGTCATACACATGTACCAATGGAACCATGGGTCACAGAGTAAAACCAATACCAGCAGTGAGTTTCCCATGCCTGAAAACTTCCAAGTGAAACTTTTCAGCCGTCCAGGACTTCAGAACAATTTTTCTAATTTTGGGACGAGGAACCATGAGGGTGCCATACCTCAAACCCCATAACTCCAAAACCGGAGCCTTAATCGAAAAACAAAAAAGAGACATCGGCAGTTATCATTTTGCTATGAAATAAAACCAACCACAGAAAAAATTCGAAAGTTACGATAAAAATAACCTTGCTTCCGTGAAGGGTACTAAAATGGTGTAAAAATGCTCATTTTGACCTTTGACCCCGAACCAAGGGGGCGCCATACCTTTGTACCCATGGAACCATGGGTCGCAGAGTAAAACCAATACCAGCAGTGAGTTTCCCATGCCTGAAACTCCCAAGTGAAACTTTTCTGCCGTCCAGGACTTCAGAACAATTTTTCTAATTTTGGGACGAGGAACCACGAGGGTGCCATACCTCAAACCTCATAACTCCAAAACCGGAGCCTTAATCGAAAAACAAAAAAGAGACATCGGCAGTTATCATTTTCCTATGAAATAAAACCTACCAGAGAAAAAATTCGACAGTTAAGATAAAAATAACCTTGCTTCCCTGAAGGGTACTAAAAACCCACATTTTGACCTCTGACTCCCAACCATGGGGCGTCATACCCCCGTACCCATGGAACCATGGGTCGCAGAGCAAAACCAATACCGGCAAGGAGTTTCCCATGCCCGAAAACCACCAGGTGAAACTTATCAGCCGCCCAAGACGTCAGAACAATATTTCAAATTTTGGGTCGAAGGACAATTGGGGCGCCATACCCCCGTACCTCAAATTCAGAACCGGAGCATTGATCAAAAACAAAAAAAGAGACATCGGCATTTATAATTTTACTATGAAATAAAACCATCCACAGAAAAAATTCGATAGTTAAGATAAAAATAACCTTGCTTCCGTGAAGGGCACTAAAATGAGGTAAAATGGGGTCAAAAAACCCACATTTTGACTTCTGGCCCCGGAACCAGACCGCAAATCGAAAATCTCTCGGGGATGTACACGGGAAATCGACACTGCCGGTTCGAATGAGCCCAATTCATGAAAATCGGTTAAGTCGTTCTACGAGTTATGGCCGATCACACACACGGAATTTAAAAGATTTTGCCCCTGCAACACACAATCTCCACTACGTTTCACTACGTTCTGATTAACAAAAATAATATAAAAACACAATGTGTATTGCTGTAACTGTATGTCCCATGGCAAATTCATGATTAGCGCAATGTGGGTAACCGTCGCTAATATCTAATCACAAAGATCTGGAACAGCGAAAAATGTAAAATACATCCACTTATTATTTTATAGGAAATTGCGTGTATTTTTGTCTCTTGTTGAAGTTTCATTGCCAAATTATTCATGTAATGAATGCCATACATTCCCTGCCCGTAATGAGAAGAATTAGATTAAGGTCCATCCATATCCTGAACACAGACAACTGTGAAATAAAATATTTCAATGATTTCGCTGAGCACATAACTCTTCACTTAAGATCGACAGATTTTAGCAAAGTTTTTTATTCGTCGCATAAAACAGTACAGTTGTGCAAATAGCTTTGTATTTTGCGCTGCTAAACTAATTTTCTACCTAAATTCAAGTAAGATGGCCACAAGTTGGAGGATTTGAGGTTTCGCCATTTGGGATGACTCAACGTTTTAGGTTATAACTCATGCCAATGGCATCGAATCGAAACCTACTAATGGATTTTGAGAGCTACGACTTTGCTGCGCGTTTATGTCTGCAGCAGTCGTCGAGCAGTGAGCCAAAATTTAAAAAAAAATCACAAGAATTAAATTTTCTACATTTTGGCAATGTTTTTTACTTGGTGAACAATGGATTGTAAAGTTAATTAGTCTGTTAATCTGTTAAACAGTCTGTCTCGTTGTGTTCAACCCATATGGTGTTTCCGACAATGTGGGACGTTGCAAATGGCTAGAAATGACAAATATTGGGGTCAAAAATATCAAAAATAGTCAATTTTAGCTGCGCTCAAAAAGCTAGACAGGGAGTTTGTCTTTTCTGGGTTGCTGAATAAGATAAAAGAAATTGTGTCTGCTATATATGCATCGAAAGGGGCAAGTGGTAATGGTCTACTACATAAAAAGATGCATTATATTGTTAATTTTGTTAAAGTTTGCGATCTGTAAATTTCGAAACTTTGCGCATTTTCGGACTTTGAAGGAAGAAATATCGGGACCACAGTTGTGATATGTAATGAAAATGACCGCAAACGGGTACCCCTAATGCACTGCCGGTGTATTATTGCAATTCTGAGACTTTTTAAAAGGCTAATAAAGCCAAATTAAGAACCTTGGAAGGGTCGCTAAACGGAAACTAGTCTCGCTCGCTCTGTTTCCCGTTGCTGTCCAAGTTACTACTAAACTATTAATTGTAATAATTCTTTTTCAAATGTACATATATTTTAGTTGCTATATCAATAAATTATATGTATAAAGGTTATAAGTATATAAACCTTGCATGCCAGCATTAATTTGTGTATCGCGCAATGTTTAACAAATTTACGCAGGCGCTTAGGATGGAACCTGGGAAGTTCGGGTGAAACTTGCGTACGCAAAACACTGAGCTATCGCTGGAAGCTGTTAATCGGTTGCTTAACATCACACCGCGAGCGAATGTACAGCATGCGACAAGCTCAGTGAACACAACTTCTCGCAATGTTCGTTAGGTCCATTTGAACCCAGTGGGCATAAAAGAATGCACTTATTTATTTAATTTAATACTATATATAAATTTAAAATGTTCTTTTTTAAATATTTGTGTATATATATTATTTAGAGTAACGATAGAAAACTTGATATCAATGTATAAATACAATTTGATACCGTTTATTGTGTGCCTCCGTGGTGCATAATAAACAAGTAGCTAGCACCTGTTTTATATATTTCTCTTTTTAATTTGTTTATTTATTATATTTTAACTTATTTAATCTGTTTTTAACTTTTTGTAAACCGTCAAGAGTTTTGTAATCTCTATTAAGTCCTAAAAATGTACGTACCATAGTTTGTATTTTATGTTGATATGGTATTACGTAAGCGCTGTAAGGTGGATGCACCGTGATGGTAAAAGTGACCGCTAAGTCCAATCCAATTTAGAACTCAGCATTGTTCCAGTGTAAAATTTGCTGGATTGTAATACGCGGAATTAACTTGAACCAAAACAAGAAATCCGTTTCTGGAATTTCAGGCGAATTTATTCCAATTGAAATTTCGGTCTGTTGGAGACGTCGTTTATGCTATTTAAATCTTGTGCAGTATGCATTGGGACATAGCAGTCTGCTGCATGGGTAAAATTCCCTCGAATTCTACCGGTATTTTTCACTGGATCGAGTTTACCTATGTCGAATCAAATGAAAATGTCATTAATTTTAGAAAAATGAAACCAATTGAAGTCGATTTGATTGGAAGGGAATATATTTCTATACGGAATTAAAATTTGCAGGAAAATGATTTGAGAATGAATTTCTGTTTCTAGATTTAATTTTTGCCACCATCTTTATGCTTTGTTCCCGCATTAGTTTCGTAGTTATTGCTGCGTCAGCATTAATTTTCGGACATTCCCACAGAAACACAAAACTCCCGTGGATCTGAATCTTCTGACTAGGACTCGACATTAGAAAAGTCCTCGCTAAGTTTACAGCTTTATCTACTACTGCCTTTATACGTAATATGCCAGTGTAACAAATACAAAAGTCACACAGAATATATTTGTACACATAAAACTGTTCTGTTAGTAATAGATAAGCACACATGTCTAGGATAATAGCCCCACGATGCTTTGTCCATTGATGGTTTCGAACCCGCAACCATTACGGGCGCATTGACCATGCCATAAATCTTATTTAAATGAGTGATTTTTCAAACTCATTTGATATATTAGGTGTTTTGTAACACTAAGCACACTGCACACAGTAATCACCACTATTATTGATTCGATTAAAACAAGAGGGTTTTGGAACCGTTTTTTTAATTTCTGGCCATTTTCCGGGCCTAAATATGATGCTTTCGAATATTGTAAACATAATTTAGCCGGCAACAGATCACGAGAGAATTTTCTAGCTCTCTTGTCAAGTATATATAAACAGGTGGTCTCTACCATGACCAAGCATATGATCATGTTGTTAAATATCAGCTCGAGCGCACTAGTACCTGTGCAGTATAAACGCAAAAGAAGAAGTTATATGCGTTGAACAATCTTATGGGAGTCCAACTGCATGAAACCTGGGGGTCCATCCCGTTGTCGACCCTCCTATGTGAAACCTGGGTCTACCTTGCTACTTATTGTGACCAGTTTTCTGTAACAGGCCGTGCTGTTCTATTTCAGGCTTGATGAATTCGAGGAAAGACCCAGTAAACTTATGTATGATGCTCACGCACTTTGCCCAAAATTCACCTATTATCGGTAATGTATAACAGAATTCTATAGGTACATGTAAGAGGCGAGGTGAGGACTTACCCCTTCCCGCTTCGTCGTACCTGCATTTACTTATGTAAGTTTATCTTGCTATTAAAATATATATGGCAGTACTCTTACGATCGATAGGAGCATGCTGTGTGGACAAGGATTAATGATTATTCAGTCTTTGAGTCGTATGAAAAGCGTTTCAGAAGCAGGACAGTCAAATGCAATTTAATAGGTAAACTCTGATATGTACCATAGAAGTTGAATAAAATTTGTGTTGTATTATTGCACTGCACTTGATAAATATTAATCAATGTGAAATGTTATGAAACATTCTTGTCCAGAGTGTCTGGATCACTTCTTGTTTTAAATTTGATGGCGCCTTTAGTTGAATATCTGAGTCGCACCCCCGCTTCAGGAAGAAGACTGTCAAAATCGGCCTGGTTCTTACATAATTATCTCCAATGAATGGACTGAGTCATTGAGTCATCACTGATCGCATTGTTATGACGCGGGGGGATTTTAATTTTGTACGATCAGTGAAAAAGATTGTGGTTTCTGAACAGACTATACAAACTTTTGCTTGTTTATGTAGATATAAAAGTTGTATGTACTGATTAATTTCATTCGCTGTGAAACTTTGAAAATTTGCTATTCTGTATCGAATCCCCAATCAAGCTTCCAAACAAGCGGGATATTGCAAATCTTACACGCAAGTCGTCGTTTATTTTAAGCATGGAGCCTTTTGAAGAACGGCTCATCCTCGATTTTCGATTGCTTTTGGCATAACGCCCATTTTTGAACTTGTGAACGTGCATTTGGGTTATAATAAATTTCCTTTTTCCCACTAGGTTTTAGCCTTATGCGGAAGCGGTCGGAGGATTGTTTTGCAGGTAGATTTTACGCGTATATTCGTATCGCAAAACTAAATTTTATTACGAGTTAACCGCTTCATTTAAACAAGAAAAGTTTTATTAATACATCAACCAAGGTATGTATGCTGAGAATTTGTATTATCTATAGGAGCTACTTCTTTTGTCACATTAACAACGCCTAGCAAGCCTCTTGGGATCATGCTGTCTGTGTACATTTCTCTTCGTTGTATTTATGGTTCCATTTTTAGGTTCAATGCCACGCAGTACTATGGTATATAGACCATTTTACTTGGCGCTGGTCTGTAGAATATGACCACATACAGTGCCTTTTATAGTTTTGACACACTTTTTTGTCCAATTTTAACTATTTGGAAGTGTTTTTCGTCATTGTGTTCCAGAATATGACTCGTTAGCTGTTGAAGTTTTCTTTCAAGCTGTGTGAGAAACACGTTAAGATGTTGTATGACCAGTGTTTAGCCGGCTAGACTTTTGTAACGACAGTCGCCAACACTGAGTTTCGGTATTTAGCTATTTTGAAGTCCAATTATATATACTTTAAAACGTTGGAGGTGAAAAAATAAAAAAAAAACTAGGGCTAAAATATGGGAATGCAAAAATCAAAGAATAAACTCAGTTGTTGAAAAGAAAGTTTGACCTGAAACTTACGGAGTCTAAAGAGAGTTTAGAGTTTTATTTTTTATAATGACCTTGTCCTGTTGGTCGTTTGTGCCGATTCTAAAATTCCAGATTCTTACATTCTGGAAAATTATTTCTCTTTAAAATTTCTTTTAATGGTCTTACAAATCCCCTGCATTGGTTTATTTGGCATCAGCTTTCGAGAACAAAAATTCGAAATTGTGAAGATTTATTTAGGTTTTGATTGAATAAAAATAATAATTTATTGGTGAAAGAACGTTATCTGTTTTAAAAATACTTCCTAAATTGCATTTTTTACATTTTTATTGCTACAAATTTCTTACATTTTGCTAGAAATCAATGTTTCTGGACAGTTTATTATTCACCAATACAATTAAAATTGAAAGATTTTAACTTGGTTGTCGGACACTCAATCACTCATATGATCAGAACTCTAAATTGAGTTAATGGTTGTTAGTGTCTAGGTTAAGCCCAACGATGGTCATAGCGGTATTCCGCTAACTTTTCTTTTTTGTTTCCAAAGTTTAAATATTGGAACTGACAAACGGTGCAACTAGCTTATTAGCTAATTAAGTTCCTGATTTTTGCTTAGTTATCGTCGTTTGATTAAAACCTTTGGGCTACAGAAATATTATATCTGCACATTTCCATATCAACCGAAGGTTGGCGTTGGTCCTTGGAGAGTATTGCCAAAAATTGTCAATATAATAAATAAAATTAGGTTATTAGCTGATAACAAAGCATCGATTAGCTTGAGAAATGAACTTAATCTCTGTAATTGTATCTCTATCTAGTTCCTGTGTTCTATAATTTATAAATTGTCTATATGTTTAGTTACGATTTTGGCAGAACATATAACGAATTGAGGCCAGCCAGAAGTTCAATTGCTAAAATATTATAAACATTATCAAGCTATGTTACAGCGCTAAATTTATCAAGATATTAAATGTAAGCAAATCATTATGCGTTACATGTGCGCTAACAAAATTGGTATTTTGAGTAAATACACTCATCTAAGCATGGCAATGTTGTTAGCACACATGTTATTGGTTAAATTCAAATTGTCATAGTAACACATACTGCTTCTCAGAACGTAATTCCTCTATAAAACTGGCTTGACCTTGTGTAAAGCTTCCGACAGTGTAGTTCACCGCTGGAAGGGTTTATGTAAACTGTTTTGGGAAAATTAGCGATAAAGTTTTTCTAATTCATTAAATTTTCGCGTATCATTTCGTTACTAAAATTTGACAAAGTTTCCCTGCATTGTATAATAAATTTGAACACAATGGCATGTTACGGTGTTGCATAGTGCATCATTTAGAGTCAGTTTCTACGGTGAGGTCAAACTGTCCCAGATAACCTTTATACTCCAGAGATATTTTGGAATCTTAGTAGCAATATCTATTTAATTAGTCCTTCCAATCTTATTGCTTTAAATTTGAATCTTTACCTTTGCCATAATTTCATTAATTAAGAGTAAATTAAAATTTTTCCCTCGGAGTTAAGAATTCTATGCATAGCAGACACGTGACCGGTCCCAACTTATAGATAGACAATATGGGACCACTAGTGTACATCAAGCATGAGGGCTTATACACGTTTCACAAAAAGTGTGACAGAACTTTCATTATTCTGTGCGAATGACAGTTACACAAAATTTTTGGTTTCACGTAGTTCTAACATTTTGGAGTCGTAAGTAAAAATGTTTACGCAAATTTCTGCCAGCATTATACAATATAGTAGCCGTTAGTACCTGTAACACGGTGTATATATCTAAAGCCGTGCGTCGAAATGTTTGAATGCACTGTTAGCCATTGTTAGTTATATTACAAGTCGATATGTAGCATAGCCAGCCATGCTTTCTATTGTACTCATTTGAACTCGTAACAGTGGTGCCTCCAAGTCTTTGACCTTATGTTGGCTATACTACAACTACTGCTTATTTTTGATAGATATGGCTTCATGCGGCGTGAAAGTTAAGCTTTCTAGTTTTTCTTTACGTTAGATCGAATCGCTATTTGCTGGCACCCTGATGAATCCCCCACCTCGAAATCATTTGCGAAGTAGAAATGAAGGAGTCACGAAAACCAATTCAAAGACGATCAAAAAACAACAAACATTGGCATTAAATTATTGTTAACTTAGTCTTCAAAATAAAATTTTTGATTTTATGAATATTTTTCGCAGAAATGCAATGAAATTTTTACAGTATTAATGTATTAACTTCAAGTAAAACATTTGTTTCGCATAATTTTCGGCGTAAAACTTATCAATGTATTAACACGAATTTTATAACTTGTTTCCGACTATGCAGACTACAACGACATAATGCATCATTCAAATTAAGATGCATGTAGCTGCCACACAGTTTACTAGCTTTGCGCTACCACTGCACATAAAATGTACATATTGCGCGAGCATTTGCACATAATTCATGCAATGATAGTGAACATATCTACAGAATTTGTGCAATAGTAGTGACGATTTATTCATGAAATGTGCAATGGTAAACGACTAAGTAGTTAAGCTACACACTGTACCGTATTTCAAGTTAATTGCTAAAAAGCGATAGTTCCGTGCAAACTACTGAATAGCAATTGCAATGTAACATCTCAGCGACATGTATCTAAATATGATTCATAGTTTCATGACCATTTAAGCCCCAACTATCTACCAGGCTAACAACATAGGATTTGTTATAAATTAATACCACAATGTTCCAAATCAGCCAACATAAAACAACTGCAACGGAAACCTGTCAATAATTAACACCAGTCCAATCACTAATAATAGATTCAGCTGTTCAATATCTAAGCATAGCGTAAAGATAGCTAATATATAGTTTTCAACAATATATGAAATACTATATATCATGATAGACATATACTTCAATGAAATATCTAATACACTACCATCCTGAGAGACGGCGGGTGGTGAAAAATATGCGCCACGGTTTGATAGGCATGGGGCGAGATCTTTTGATGAGTAGTGAATATTTTTTAAATCTAAGTATTTCACGACGAAACTTGTCGCTATGCATACATGTTCAAGGTCTAAGGTCCAGGGGTCTGCAAAATGTCTAACGTTTTAATAGTTCATAATTTCTACCGTTTTGTTTAATTTTCCCAAGTTTTTGCTAAAATGTACCGTACTTTTGTCAATTTGTTTCTATTTTCCCTAATTTATACCAATTTTCGCAAAATCTTACGGTGCCGGGTGGAGGGAGGCTTAGACGCCAAAGGGGCTGGCCACCTGCCATGGGTGATGGCTAAGCGCTTTGCGCCGAAAGGGCTACACCGCCTCAGGGGTGATTCCTCTACCCCTATGAGCATGTTGTACTACCAGCTACAATGTTTTTGATGGGTTTAAGTTCGTCAGGACAAGTTTCACTGTTCTCATATTACGCTTTAAAGTTTGCTCATTCTATAGTGCTCTCTTCGTTTACTCTGAGTTCGTGCATGGCGTTTATGAGTTCTATGATCACTGAGCTCAATCATGCGTGGTATAACATTTTTGGTACTTCAAATAAACCAATGCTAGTTATAACATTCTCATTGTTCACTTTGAATTGGCTCACGCCATAACGTCTGTTCACTCTGAGTTCCGTCAAACCGTTTAATGGTCTCAGTTACTGAGGCAGCTCATGTTGGCCTCAACCTTGTTGATATTCTATGTTCGAGCGAGCTACAACGTTCTCACTGTTTGCTATAAGGTGGCTCAAACTAAGCTGTAGCATTCGCATTGGTCGTTCTGAGTTGATTCATGTCGTTTATAACGTTTTGGTTAGTTAGTTTTAGTGTTAACGTACACAGGATAAGCACTAATGTTAGCGAATAACGAGCGAACAGAGAAATATATTCAACTCAGTACGGAGTATGCGATGCAATATCGAGCGCATACGCTAGAGGTGAGAATTTAGCATTTAGGATCCCGATATAGGGCCGAAGCCGTCTGAGCATCGGAATCTAAGACCTGTCAGTGATAGGCGGCCAAGCCCAGCATAATGAGTCTGAAAAACCTATGGTCGGCGCTTAAAAGCTTTGCTAAAATAATGAACATAATTATAAAAATTGATGCATATTACAATAGTCAACGAACAGCAATAGCTAACTTCGGTTCGGCTCTTAGAAGCTCTAAAAACCACTGTATATATAGTTCGTTAGTTGGTTTGTTGTAATTACATGTTATTTCTAAGATTACTGTATCACAACATTTTATTACTCGGAGTCTAAAAGCTGAGTCGAGTTTTGCTTTCCATCGGAAAAGTCGAGCAGGACATTGCTCATGAATAACCGAGCCTATGATTTGGCTGTCAGAGCCAAGCGAAGCCAAAAATCGTTTGGGAAAAGCATGCTGGACATGATTCGGGAAGCACGAGCCAGAGACTGAAAATCAGGTTTTCCCATCTCTCGCATATGTAAAGAACAGAACTTGTGAAATCTACACAAAAATGTTAGTTTACATTTTAATACATGTTACAATAGTGCGTAAGCATTGTTCAAGCTGCATATAATAATTTGCCGAGCACTACTTCGTTGCACTCAAAAAGAAGCATATTGCAACTCAGCATATCATGTTATTCGAGAAAACTGCTGGCTCATACAGATAATCCAGATAAGACATATCACAGGTGGGGTCGTTGTGGTCGTAAGCAAAAAACCACCCTGTAGCATCACTATACAAACCTAGCTTCTGCCTGGTGGGGGGAGGTGTGGCCGCGCTGATACCAGGAAAATCCCTGCTACGCTAGAAACTGCCTTCCGGTTCAAGGCAGCCACAATATTTTGGCGGCTACCAGGCTGACGAGCCGCGGGAGGAGCACCATCATACTTGGTTGCCCCCGGTTCAGGTATTAACTACAAACCATGAAGGTGAAGTGAAAAGTGACTAAAGCATTTAAACCATAAAAATGGCGCTATAATTAAGTAATTGTTGCAAATATAGTGATGGTGCCGATATACCTAACCATTTGGTCAAAAATCACCAAAAATGTGAATATATTAATATATAGTAAAATCTTCGGAACAGCGGATCCGCCACAATATTTGTTGACCCCCGGTTCAGGCAGCTGAACCCCATAGTTGAGCCCACCCCCGGGTTTATTAACCAAGGGTGCTCCGTTAGTTCACTCCCTGTAAATTTTGCCTTGGTGGAGAAGCTTGAACACGAATACTAAAATAAAAAAATATTCCGTATAATTATTGGTAAAACGACGCTAGACAAGTTATAAAATCATTACGTTCAGTACAAAAACAGTAGGTAATATATTGTAGCCACGTCAAAGTGCAATCAAAAGACACAAGTTATATCGCTGAAACAAATTATCAAAAAAGAACAGCACGATGCAGTATTCAGAACACAACAGGGGAGACAAAGCACAAGGTTATATAGAATGTGTCATCGTCAGTGCAAATTAAATTGAAAATTTTGGAACTCCATTTTGTCTTGATGTGTTCCCCAAAAAGCCATCCAGGTTAGACGTGCGCCACTGCAAGCAGGCTGACTTATGTGCGTAAAAATGCTCTCAATGAAGCGCAGCAATGTATATATTCTCTGGGTATACGGCCAAAATATAACTCGCATTCGTCTGCAACGAACCAAATTCTAGTATTACAATGTTCATCCACCATTACTCAAGAAATTTTCTTCAGGTCCAAAACTAGAATGTAGTTCCTATCAAGGTTCTGTGCTTGCACTATACTCAGCTACGGTTTTTATACGTTAAGACTTCTACATACGGCATTACTGTTCCGCTACACAGACACCAGTCGAGATTACCGCTCGATGACCATTCTCTAGGTCAAAAACTCCACCGTTTTTCTAATCTATATTCTGTACTTATACTATACTCAGCTACTGTTTTTATACGTTAAGACTTCTGCATGCGGTATTACGGTTTCGCTACTGCCACCTGTCGAGATTACTGTTCGATGCAAACTTTCTCTAAGTCAAAAACACGTACGTATTTCCAATCCAGCTTCTGTACATACACTACACTCAGCTACCTTTTCATACGTTAAGACTTCTGCATGCGGTATTACGGTTTCGCTACAGCCACCTGTCGAGATCACTGCTCGATGCAAAATTTTTCTCCAGATCAAAAACTCGACCGTATTTCTAATCCAGTCTCTGTACTTATACTTACTCAGCTGTTTTTATACGTTAATACTTCTGAATGGGGTAATACCTTTCGCTATAGCCACCAGTCGAGCTTGTTGTTCGATGCCCACAAAGCTCGAAAGTTTACTATATTTGCGGCTGAAAATATTTAATTTTCAGGAAAATTAATTTTGAGAAATTACATAGTTTAACGGCTTAAGCTAAAAGTATATTATTATTGCCAATAAGGTTTATATATCAAAATCCATCAATTTGTACAGTGGATCGAATCTATCTAGCCATGAGCGCATCCAAGCGAAGTGCCGCCAGATTGGATTTTGGGTGTTCTACTGGTGCTCTTGGTAAGTTTTCTACGCTGTAGGTAAACGCGAAAATAAAAATAACTTAAGTCTGAAAGTCATGAACAAATTCGGTGTTTCGACCAAACTAGTACATTTCAGTTTTTTCACCAGGTCCCTTCTTTAGCAAAATTATGGGTGAGCCACTGTATCCAGCTGGGGAGGAGGCGCAGCACTTAGGTCAAAAAATGTGCCATTAATTTATACAGATAAGAGAATGAAAAAAATGCATCTGAACGATAAAGTTTTTCTATAGTATTGATTTTTATGTTTTTTCATACTAAATACAACCAGTGCTATACCGTAGCATGATAAAAATATAACAAAACATTACTTATTGCACCATGACCCTGCAGAGTAAGTATACATTGGCTAGCCATCCGGCTTATTTTGTTTAAGCGCACGCAAGCTAAATCCCCTTGTAAAACCCCTCAAAGGCCCGTGTTGTTCGTGTAACAATAATTGCTGATGATGCGCTGATAACCGCTCAGCGGAAATCCTATGCATTTCTGGAATGTCGATACCAAGTGAGGACATAGTGCTATTATTTGACGAATTTGGAGTACCGGTACCGCTGCCGTTAAATTGCACTGACGCAGACCGTGGCGGAGTACATTGGAGGCTCTTGTTGCCACTTGTAAAAACAGGCGATGGGGAGCCACCGCTCATATACGACATGCGCTGATGATCAGCCTTGGGCACTTCAAGATGACGAAGGACCACATTAGCAAACACGCCTTTACTATTTTCGCCATTTGCACCAACATGACCGCTAAAGCTACTACTATGACCCCGTAATAAACTATACCCAACCTTATGATTAGTACTTTCCAACGAGTTATAATAGTCATTGGATACATAACTAGGAATGAGGTTAGCACGTGCAATCGCTTTAATATTAGTATAGTGTGCATTCGGAAGTCCCGCAGGCCCACCTGCGTGGTGGCGGTTATTTTGGTACGGCTTACTAATTCTGCCAGATCCGGATGGATCAGACATAATAGCCTCGTAGATTTCGCGAGTTGTCCGCTTTTGAGTATTAAGACGATTGTGAGCATAAGCCGACGCAAAACGACCACTGTTATCACGAATGTCATCTCGTGCTTCTGAAAATCGCAGTATGAGTTAATATATTGGGAAGGATACTCATTTCTGACGGCAATAAAATTTCTTCAAGTGCTAAATTAAAAACAGTAACACAGCAAGTTTTTTATACCGGATTGAACTTCGGCTCACATGAAGTATTCAGAATAGTAGTGGCTATATATTTTAAACACTCGGCAAATCCCTTAAATGGACGAAAGCAATGGCGGAACATCAGAAGTTGTCGGAAGCTTCGACGCACGTGTAAGTGTTTAGCAAATTTTAAACACTTTATTTATTGAGCGGAGCGAGGCGAAGCCGAGCGAAGCGTTTTTATTTTCTGTCTGGGAGCAAAAAAGTCGATGTCCGTTCGTCTTTCATGGATCTCAAGAACCACTGAACCTATTTCAAAATTTTTTTTTGTTTGAAAGCTTATCATGTGAGGATGTGCACCTGATATTTGGCATTAAAAATTTTGAGTGGTTAACTAGTAATTAGCTGATTAGTTACGCTTATGCAGCTAAAATAGAGAATTTTGCAATATTTGTGTTATTTATTAAAATAGAATTGTTTCGATCAAACCATTATAGGGGTTTTGGGTCGAAGAATTCAAATATAATATTTTTACCAATGATAAAGCCCTATGCCCCATGCAATGTAGTTACAAGAACATAAAATTGAGTACATTCGTAATGCCACAGCCCAAGCTCCGCTCACAAATGTAGTTCCACTACCGACTAATCATTTACTAGTCGGTAGTGGAACTACATACATTTTGTGAGCGGAGCTTGGGCTGTGGCATTACGAATGTACTTAATTTTATGTTCTTGTAACTACATTGCATAGGGCACAGGGCTTTATCATTGGTAAAAATATTATATTTGAATTTTTCGACCCAAAAACCCTATAATGGTTTAATCGAAACGATTCTATTTTAATAAATAACACAAATATTGCAAAGTTCTCTATTTTAGCTGCATAAGCGTAACTAATCAGCTAATTATTAATTAACCACTCAAAAATTTTTAATCCCAAACATCAGGTGCACATTGTCACATGCTAAGCTTTCAAACAAAAAAAGTTTTTTGAAATAGGTTCAGTGGTTCTTGAGATCCATGAAAGTCGAACGGACATCGACTTTTTTGCTCCCAGACAGAAAATCACTAGTCGGTAGTGGAACTACATTTGTGAGCGGAGCTTGGGCTGTGGCATTACGAATGTACTGAATTTTATGTTCTTGTAACTACATTGCATAGGGCTTTATCATTGGTAAAAATATTATATTTGAATTCTTCGACCCAAAAAACCTATAATGGTTTGATCAAAACGATTCTATTTTAATAAATAACACAAATATTGCAAAATTCTCTATTTTAGCTGCATAAGCGTAACTAATCCGCTAATTACTAATTAACCACTCAAAATTTTTTAATCCCAAATATCAAGTGCACATCCTCATATGATAAGCTTTCAAACAAAAAAAGTTTTTTGAAATAGGTTCAGTGATTTTTGAGATCCATGAAAGACGAACGGACATTGACTTTTTTGCTCCCAGACAGAAAATAAAAACGCTTCGCTCGGCTTCGCCTCGCTCCGCTCAAAAGATATTAATTACGAATGAGTGAGAATGATTCATGATTTGACTAATAAACAGTTCAATGAATAATTTAACCCTGCAAAACATTTTAAGTTAGGCAGCACATCGGATTAAATTTGCAATACTAGATGCTGCACTACGTCAATTAGGCTAGAAATATCGCTTTGGTACTATTTTTAACCTTTTTGCTTCGCTTTGCAGACAGACTGAACGTAGAGTGGCGTGCAGTAGGCTTACATCATAGAACATCGAGATAGAACGTAGTATATCAGCTCCAACACATCTTAAAAGGTAGTAAACGGTCGACAATCGTCACCCTGAATTAACATCTGAAACATTTTAAAATAATCTAAGGTGCACATAACAATGTGAATTCAGCTCAATTAAATTAAAAATGGCGTCAAAATGGGCTAATCCAAGTCTATATGCATTTTCGCGGCATAGTCTCAGCAGTCCTGGCAGAAAATTACTCTGACTGCAAAATGAGATTCCGAATTTATTTTTTTCAATGAAAGCGCACAAAGGAAGAGTATGCCACTACCCAACACTCTAATGTAAATCCGTGTTTGAAGGTACGAGTGATTTCGGCCTGACCTCCCCCTATTTCTGGGGGACTATCATGTACCGCCCCTCCCTCAGTTTTAAGACAGACCCCACAGTTTTAGGAGCAGGTCGGATGAACTGATCGCTACAGTACTCGCCACAATTGGACTGCTGCCTTACGAGCGAGCGAGCAACGAGCGAGTCGCGAGCGAGCAACGAGCGAGCAACGAGCGTGTCCCGAACGAGAAACGAGCGAGTCGCGAGCGAGCAACGAGCGAGTCGCGAGCGAGCAACGAGCGAGTCGCGAGCGAGCAACGAGCGAGTCGCGAGCGAGCAGCGGTCAATTGTGGCGAGTACTGTACTGTTCATCCAACCCTTAAAATAGGACGTCCGAGCTAACTACAAAACTGGGGGTCTCTTGAAAATTACCCTGGAACCGAAACCGCCAGTATCATCAAACACAGGTTAACATTGGAGTGATGGTGACATACTCTTCCCTATGCACTCTTGATATTAATCGGTTTTTAACCAACTGCCTTCGGGAGAACTGTAACCGACTCTCACCGAAAGAGTATATTGGAATCATTCTAGAAATTTTGATTTACATGACTTGGTGACATGACTTGGAGTGATGGTGACATACTCTTCCCCATGCACTCTTGATATTAATCGGTTTTTAACCAACTGCCTTCGGGAGAACTGTAACCGACTCTCACCGAAAGAGTATATTGGAATCATTCTAGAAATTTTGATTTACATGACTTGGTCTATAGAACTAGATTTAAATACAACTGATGTTTCAATCAAAAATTTAATATTAGAATCAATAATTTGTGTGTATAGGTAATACATGTGCAGTACTCGCCACAAAATAGAGTTGTTGGTTCGAACAAACGTTCGTATTCTGTTCTAGATCTCTGTTTTAGCACGCTTTTTTACATTTGTTCGGGAGCTGTTCGGTCATTTCAAACGCCACAGACACTTCTGACGAATACTGTCCATTACCTAAAGTCATACTGAAATTCTCAGCTACTCGCCAAACTACAAAATACGAATAGCGAGATATTATTAACACGGTCAAAATTCATTTTATTGCTCCAAACTGGAGCTGACGGAGACATTTGTTCATTTTTGGGGTAAATTAGAATATTGTTGGCAGACAGAAGAGCCAAAATCATAGTATATCCCAATATATTTCACGTTCCGGAAATACCCACTAGACTACTAAACCTGACGGGAAAAATATGAAATACACGACTTAGATTAACTTAGATTTACTGTCGAAATGTAACGGTATATTGCGGTTTCTCTTCGTTTCACTTACAAACACCCTCGTCAGGGGTTTGTGGTTTCTCCCTAAGAAAGCACGATTTTTACTAAATTTCTAACGAAATGTATAATCCTTCATTTCAATCGTGTCTTCAAATTTGAAATTTTTGCGGTATACG
Organism: Trileptium ribeirensis; assembly: GCA_030248225.1. Classification (NCBI taxonomy): domain Eukaryota; kingdom Metazoa; phylum Nematoda; class Enoplea; order Enoplida; family Thoracostomopsidae; genus Trileptium; species Trileptium ribeirensis. The sequence continues at coordinate 16,855 of JASANE010029202.1, read as the reverse complement.
ATAATCGAAGTATTATTTGTCTGTAGTTACAAGATTGTTAATGACTATTATGTAAATGACGGATGCCATTATGTACGCACATACATCAGAGACCATACATATGTACATGTCTGCCTTTTATTTCAGAAATCACAGGGAACAAACTTTTTTTATAGAATGTTTGGCATTACCTTAAGTAAACCCATTGGTACATAATCGAAATTCAATATTTTTTGGCGACGCCACTGTTTAATACTACCACATTATTCACATTATTGCCTCCACTTACTATATACATCCACCAGGAGTTGTGCTGCTCCTGCTTGCTGAAACATTGCGGCCATGTGCAACGGAGTATAGCCCTAAAATGTAGTCACAATAACAATGAATTTATCACGCAGCATCCACAGTGATCACATTACCATGCAACTGTAAATAAGGCGGTAAACGAAACAAGCGGTAATGCTATTCGTTAGTTCATGATAATTTTCAGGATTTGTCCTGATGTGGTGAAACTGTCGACAATTGTTTCGAAATCTTTGTAAAACTGTGTTTAACACTAGTTGCTCACGTCAGTTAATCTTTTTTTGTCTGGAACATGGTAAGTACAAAGCAGGGAATAGCACGACCCAAAATTTACAGGAAAGGCAAACAGCAACCGGAAAATTAAGTTTGAAACAGAAGCGGAACTTGATATTACAAATCTATATAGAGTAGAACAAATGAAGGAAGAAATAAAGGACCTGTGGATTATTGATAAAATAATTTTTGTATTGAAGTTTTAAAGTAACCCGATCTCAATACTTTAAATCCGATAAATATAATACGTCTTCGACACCTTAAACAGGCTCAGGAAGCTCAAAATTTTATATTTATAGCTCGAAATAGTGTTTGTCTGGTTTTTCGATCCGCCAACACAGCAAAATATACTTTACAATACAGACTTGCAAATTCGACATATTAAATGTGCACGCAACTACTGAACCGTCAACTAGACAAATTGGGCTCTGTTTTCCATAACCTCGAGTTACTAAAGCTATAGAGTTGTTACATGTTATTCCGCAGTAAACTTGATATTATTGGTTTCTCCAGTTCTGAAAGAAAAATTACTTAAGGTATTCTATAAATTTCTGAACTGAAGGTATAAATGAGACAAACAATGACACTGTTCCGCACATTCAACAATAAAAACATAGTTCATTACCAAGAAACCGGTTTTCGGAGATTGTATTTAACTTCCACTGTATACCGATTAACAAAATTTAGAAGCTGACTGGCTAGCGCTCGACGCAATTTGTGTCAGACAAACTTACAGCAATGTAAAACACTCAGTATTTTGTGTTGCGGTACCATGTTCAAGTTTGCCAGATCCGGCCAAAATACTTTTAAATATTGTACATATAAGGCTAAACGGGTTCAATTTGATTATACCACGTTAGCTCTCGAGTGGATAAAACTACTGCTACAACCATCCCCTGGCATATTGTTAACATAGCTGAATATGAACAATTTCTACACAGTTATGAAAAATCCTACAGAAAGTATTTCTCCCACTCAATTTTTAGGGACAATTTGTAGATTTAAAAGGTTTGTCGGGTTGCACACGAGCTTGGTCACTGTGCATATAAAAACGATTGTGTGGACCACAACTCTGAACCAAAAATGTAGAATAGAACAGAATTTATAAACTAGAATTCCGGTTTCGTTTTGCTTTTGCCTTTTACGAGTAACGCAACCGGAACACGATTTTCCCCGGACCGCAATTCCGGTTACTCCTTTGTACAAAAAAATATGTACAAAACATCTTACAGTACTCGCCATAAATCACTGTGGCTTGCTCGCGTCTCGCCGCAATTTAGCTCGCTCGAAAGAAATTTGTAAAAAAACATATATTCATTAATTCTAATACTTCCGAAATCTTGAGCGTGCCAATAATTTTTCTACTTTCAAAATCTAGCCTGAAATGCAGCAGTCATTTCCAGTGAGTACTTTATGTATTCTTCTCATATCAGCAAACACCATCGATGTGTAGTTCCCGAGAAACAAATTATTGATGGACCAGTTTCTCTTACCTCAACAGTAAGTGAGTCGACTTAATGCTGATTTGATCTTGTCAGCTACGATATGCACTAGCTATTTATTTTACTAAATTTATTTTACTTGTTGACATATTAGTCCCCAAATGCTTGGCGAATGATTAAATTTATTTGAGGCGGGACTGTATGTATGACCAAATTAATATAAATACCGGCACATTTAGTTATTTGTGTACATGATTTATTGTTATGAACGCATTTATAGGAACAATGGATAGGTAAATCACTTGCAGTGCGTCGTAAGGTACTATTATGGTTTTAATTTTTGTAGGTCGTCTGCGTTTACGCAATACCAAAATTGACTACATATAGTACTGGCCAAAAATGACTGCTGTTTAATCGACGTTCGCATGATATAAATCGCTGCTCACACAATCAAAAAGCGACAGTGATTTCTGGTGTAGGTCTCATTGCCGGCCATCTAAACCAACGTTACCAATTCAAATTACATTTTCACCAGATTACGCCTAGAACCGATTGTTCCATTGTGTGTTACATAAAATTTCTACGAAAGCCGTTGACGGCTAACCATCTTAACATCGAACACAAACAGTAATTTACGTATATTATGATATCACCTCGAAAATCAATCAACGATAACATAATATAAATGAACAAACCGAACATAAGCACAAGACTGAACGATTGCGACAACCGTTTATGCAATCAATTTGCGTTTAAACTTTGGCAGGATGAAGTAATTTTATTATAATGCAATATTCAGCTACTATTGGCCACTAGTAAAATAATTTTTTTTCATTCTGACATGGAGCAATAAAGTTACTATGCACATATCTTAAGTGGCTATAGTTTCAAATAATTATGCATCCAAAAACAAGGATTTTCCTATATTATCACTAATTACATGGCTTGTCAAACTATCAATATTATAACTGCATGATACTATCACTATTATTGCATGAATATTATAACAAAACAATAAGTTATAATAGACTAACCGCCTAAAATAATCATTAATCTACGATTTTACGCACCAGTACGAATTTTCTTTGACATGCACACATGAAACAAAAACAAATTTGTTTTGTAGTTTTGCGCTAAATAAGAGTTAAGACCTGAAATAAAAGCAAATTTGTGCCTAATATATTATCTGGTTAGAAGCAATGTGTAGTATTAAGATGTGCATTGTAAAATGTATTATATAATTAGAAACACGATGGATTCACCCACATGTCTCTATTGGAAATATGGCTAAATTTGGCTCTTTTGGTGTCAAAGTTCGCCAAATTTTGCTGCGGCTTCGTCGATAATGACACAGCGAATACGGTGTTGAAACAATGAAACTAACTTGTTTAACGGCTCAAATAACACCATAATCCCATAGTTCATCCCAACAAGCAAAATACCTGCTCCGTAAAAATTTTAACATTTTCACTTTTATGGGGTACTTTTTAAACTTATATATTTGGCTCATAAAGCAATACGTAATTTGGCTGTATGTACAGCCTTCCTGAGTTTAGTATACCTACAAAGTGTAGAAAGGTATACCATACAATATTAGTTCAACATTTTTGGTTACAGTATCTTTGGTTTATAATAACGTTATCAACCAATTTCGTTCGGTGCCATCACCAACTTTGGTTATATAGAAAGCCTCTGCGTGATAATATGTACGCAATGTATGTTTAGAATGTGCGAATGCTTTAGTAGTTTTTATGTTTCTTGTCGAGTAAATTTTTATAATTTAAAAAAAATATTTTTTTTTCACGAAACTTCAAAATAGTTTTTTCATTAAGTAAAATTTTTTTTCAATGCAAATTTTCGCTAAAAAGTGAGTTAAATTTTGCCCTTTCATCTTACCTAGCTGTAGCAATAAAAACTTTCCATATTTTTTTGAATACATTGGCAACTGCGGAAGAATTGGTGCAAGAAAGATTTGACTTATCATTGGCAGTAGAAAAACATTCATGAAAAATAGCGAAAAAATTTTTTATTCGCGAAGGTTGCTATTTTAAATTGTTCTGTAAATATTTCCAAAATTTGATTTGAATGTACTAAATTGAACCTGCAGGACTGTGTTTGAAAACTGAGTTAATGTATATTTATTATGTCGTTTTACTGCCTCTAATTATATATGCCAGAGCAATTTTTTCATAGTGAATCGACCAATTCAAATCTTCAATTTAAGTTTACGACGCCAAAATTTTTTGCAACGGTGTAGCACTCTGTCTTGCTCTAGAGGCAGATTAATTGCTGGATCAGAGTCGTGTTTATCGGTCGGAATGCTAAAAACTTTATTCGCATGTTCCATCAAGAAAGCAAAGATTTTCGAATTTACTTTGTCATGATATAACGAAGTATCAGATCGAAACTCGCCGATATTAAAGTACCGAAGGTTGCTTTGCTGCTATGATCGGATAAGTTGATGGGACCCGTGTGCGACATCATATATATATATATACATAATTGAATTAGGATATTGACAGGATATTTGTGTGTAGGCACCACGCATCAGTTACACGGTCTCACTCCATTTAAATCCCGTTCATACACATTGAAACAAATCCAGCTTGAAAAGCGGCAGATGATTCATCACATTGAACACTTATTATTGCAAAAATTTCTGCCTGGTATTTTAATGTTAAACGTCCTAAGTGCATAATGTTTTGCTTAAGTGGTTACTACTTCAAAAATCAGCTGAATGTCAAGTTAATTTGGGTATGACCAATCTTTATCTACGCTGAGATTCCAATTTTTTTAAAGTGTGAATTCATATGGTCTAGTGTATGTATATAAGTATTGCCTGAAGTGATGATTTTAAGCTTTTAAATTTTTTTACCTAAAACGGTTCAATAAAGAATCGTTCTAAACTACTTTGAAGGTCATGCAAATGAACACAAGACGTATCTGCATGGCAATTTATTATTAACGGTAACAAAACCACGCGTAAACATGCAGCCAATCAACCCTATGGATGCCTCTTGGACGCTAAATTTAGCACCATATTACTGAGAACAATATTAACACTGCAATGTACACACTAATTATATTGCTAAATATGTATATAACAACAGTACAACAACACAATATTTATAGGACATTACATTTCAAAACAAACAACAATTTGTTTACAGTCAGCCATGTACGATACTTCCTTAATAGAAAGGTTGTTGTGCCCGAAAGCTGGTAGTGGCAACAACAAGACATTATTTAATCAAAAAAGATCAGAAAAATATTAAAAGTCAGGCGGTTGACAGACTTTTAGGTGCCTGCGTCTTAATGAGTCAATGTTTCATCCTATACTTTTCACGTATTTCAAAATACATATATGCACTACAACAAACTGTTATTAGCATTATTTCAGTCGAAGCAGTATCTGCGCTTGGGGAGAAAGTGATCGAGGATATTAAAGCTAGCGAGCCACGAGAAGGTAATTTATAAATCATGGCACTGAATAGCTTGACGATTTTCGCTTGACAAACTGTCAGGTCAGTCGCATAACCTGTGCTGCAAGGAGTACTCTCCAACATGTGCAAGCTTTTTGCTAGTAATACTTTGACTAAGATTCTATTTCTAGTCCCCAACAGCAGTACTCAGATTGTCGACTGCTTGAAAACTTTAAAAATAATTTTGCACAGTTTTATTACCGATGAAAATACTGCAGTGGTCAACCTTGGCGACGATAGCATATACTATAGCTAATTTACGAAGCTTTGTGCTTAGCCTAGGTTTTCATTTTTTACCTTGTGACATTTATGAAACTTGAAATCAAGGGCGTAGCTGTGGGGCCTATGGGTCTCGAGCCTCTTTATTTTTCTATTTTGTTTTCATATAGTCTGAACAAAGGCTGGATCGCGTCAAGCCTTGTAATCTGAAAGTAAAGCATTTGCTTCGCGCCTATATACCTGGTCTCCACTGGGCCGAAATTTTTCTGAGGGCTTATAATTGTATGTTATAGTATGTTTCAGTCGTTTGCAACATGTGTATCGCTGTTTTCGTTGCATATTTCTTATTTGCGTACTGAAAATACGTTTATACGTATTTTACTCTTCATTTTACTTAGGATTTTGTCTTGAACAAGTGAAATATATACATTATTTAGTTATGCTATAACCATTTTGTATAGTCACCTCAAAATACCTGGAGGTGCTGGATTATTTGATATCGGTGAAGCGAACATTTACCCGTCGCATGACCATTGTGAGCAGCTGAAATAATGAGGCGCCCATCCCCTTTTAGGACTTTCCAGCATATATAAATACGATGGTTTCACCGTATGGTATCTGAATTTCTGAACATGGCGACGACAAGTAATTAAAATTAGGAACTGCACTTCTGTCATGTCCTGTTTCATCGATGGTATCGAGAACCCATAGTTCGCAACAGCAACAAGCAAAGATACGTGGCGACGTTTTTTTTCATTTTTTCACCACGGAGGTGACCACAGACTGAGGTACGGTAATGAGCACGGCGTGCCTTTACAACATATATACAATTGAAAACGCCGAAATTTAGTTTTAACACAAAGTATATTAATTTCTGGTACTTAGATTTGGATTTTGCCAATTTCCGATTAGCTAAAAACCGAATGAAATTCAGCTTTTTTTCTTAACAGGGGTTGCCATTCGATATCGCTTATTACAAAATAGAATGGTTGATGGAGTCACCTTAAGTTTACTCAGGCCTTAATAAATTTACGCCCATTTGAGTGATTTTGTGTGCGCACATAGGCGCCTTTATGACGGAATAAGAACGTCTCTCTATCCTTAACTAGTAACACGTGGCGCGCTTGAAATCCTGCATTTACAAATTAATGTGATCGCGGTGAGGTAATGTGGTCACGTACAAATATATTATTATTTCAACCATTCGATGAATCTCCGAGATTCATATATTTTGCGCTGCTAAATATCGTAAATGTCTGGGGAATAGGTAACCCTTATAGCCACCTGTGTGTACATTACCATAGTTTAGAAACACACCTTGATCTGTCCAAATTACTCGTCTATGGTTGTTACACGTGAAATAATTAAATATTTTGAAACTTTCGATAATCACACATAGCCTTCTGTTAAATCTGACTGGCCACTAACGATTTCGGTTTTACTCATAAAGTTATGATACTCGTGATTTATAACCTAATATAACGTACGGCTGGCGAGCCGTGTCATGACATCATCAGTTGTTCAAGTATAACGATGTTTTAGTCCTCGGAAATGTACCAAAAGATTTCGGTTGCGAAATAGCTGGCACGCAAGCCGTTGTGCGTTTATTGATCACAACGATGCCTGTCAACATCAAAAAGCTTGATCCGACGCTTCATTGTATGTGGCTTTTCTTATATATATATTGATTAACAAGGAATTTAATTTCAATGCAAACCACAAATCTGAATGTAGGTACGGCAGGCCAGAATACTGCGAAAGCAGAGATTACATAAAATCTCCTCAAAAATACTCGAAATTTAGCTCAAAACTAGATGAGGTAAACAATGTACCGTATTTCAGGTGTTTTAAACGAAAGATGCTTCTTTGTTTCACATGGCTTTGGAGGAAACCGCAAGCTTGTGCCATGCATTTTGGGAAATTATAAATGATGTTAATGTTATCTACGATTTGAAGCGTTTTATAATTCTTTTGAAATGGGCATAAATTTAAGTGTATTGTAGACAATATCGCTGTTTTAGGGACCTTGCTGTCGAGAAGCAGAAGAACCAGTGCTTTTTGCGAAATGTACACTGGGTACCAGACGGGGTCTGATTCCCAGTATACTGGGTCTGGAGCAGTGAAAATGTGTACACATAAACAAACAACGATAGTAATTAGAGGTTTCTTGGTGCGCGAAAAATTTTTGCATTCATGACCTAAATTACGAGGAAAAACTGGGGAAAATATGAAGGAAAAGGGAAAATTATTGAATTTAAAAATTTTGCTAGATACCTTTGTCAAAATCGTGATTTAAATCAAAGTTTGCGACAAAATCACATTGAGTCTGATCGGGAAATCTCTGGGTCTGATTGGACCCAGAAAAAACCTAGGGAAGAACTGTTGTCGCATTTGATAAAGTTTCATTGTTAAACGTAAAAAAAATTTTACAGCCCATCGCTGTGGATTGGTGGTATTACCTGAAGCGTTCACAATTCAGTTTAGTTAGTATTTACGATGGTTTATTGAGGGTTACTTTTAAGCCACGTAGTTAGCTTCCAAATAGCGTATTTCTCTTTCAGGGTGTGTTTTCTTAGATATCCTTGAATTCAATTATGGCACCTTTAAGCTTCTTGAATTTTATGTTTGGTCTCCTTTAATTTTGAGCAGGTCGTCAGTTATGCGTGAGTCCATTTTAGGTGTGTATACCGGGTTGTTCTTGCGTCAAGCCGTAACATCGATGTACGCGAGCAAGTCACGATTCTCACTTGTGTATGCGTACACTATTTGCGATGCAGAAACGCGGAGGAGCTGTTCGTGATCACTATTTTGCGATGATTTAGCATCGCTTTTCTTGACCGCGTACAAATGTAAACGCGATTACCAATCGCCTTTTTTCTCGCATGCTGTAATACACAAATACACCTTGAACATTGCTGTGTGATTCAGAATGTCGTTTGATGAACTCGGACAAAAGTTTTTCGAAATGGACAAATGTGCGCCAAAGGCAAATTGCTTTCGTAGATCGCAGTTCACTAAAATGCGAATACCAGTGACAAAACTGTGAACGCGAGTTTCTGCTCGAATCAATTCGTGATTTTGACAATAGAACAATCTTGGTGCACGAACCTAATGTAGACTGACTTCAGAATTTGTACTCGCCACCATCAGTGCCGCAGTTCCTTTAAATGATCGGTTTCGATGTTTGAGTCGTCAATATCACGTTGGTTATCCCGATTCAAATAATTTTCCTGTTGGTCCCACAGACATCCTTTGGCACTGCAGGAAAATAGTTAGAAAAGAAAATAATTTTTTTAAAAATTATATGCGACGCATAGTACTTTTTATTACATAAATTGGTACACTTTGTAGTCATTCTGATTTTGATTGATAATCTTGTATGGGATCTTGTTAATAACTGATCGAGTCTGGAAATCGTGCGAGTGTGTTTATATTTTGCATATTGATCAATTTAATAACTAGGTCATTCTGTTGTTTTAGTAAATGCGCGTACAATGCAATCTCATTTGTCTGCTATCCGTCATGCGAGATGGTTCGAGGAGAATGCATCGCATTCAAGGCTGGTGCTTTTATTGTAATAAAGGGCTCAAATTATGTGCCCCAACGCTTTAGCTTCTTTAGTTAGTCTTCAACAGTGTAATATGCAGAATAGAATATAAATTTTTTTAATGACTGAGTGGTATTTGCCGCTACGTTAACGCTATCGTTGTTGCTGGGGAATTTGCCATGAGTGCCAGCTGTGTGACTTTTAGTTAATGCATGGTGTACTATTTCTATTACTATGGTACACGTTAGCCCTGGTTGATAACGTAGAACCGACAAAAATGAAAAACAGAAACGTTAACTTTTGTGACAACCTGGTGCAAATTTAAAGTATGTAACTACCTAATAGCTTGTCTTATCGCCAAGGTGGTGAATCCTGAGTGGTTAACATGTAGTTTAGAAAGGCGTACACAGTTATAATTAGCATCAGCATACTAACTTATTAGCTGCAGAAAACTAGTCCAATTTGATTCGGATATCTACATCGGTTGTCGAGATGCAGTAACTAACGTTATTCATTGGCGACCTCACCAGAACATCTTGGCCCCACTTTTTCGTGCGGAAGATATTGGAATCGGGCTCTACACGTAACCAAAAGGCAATCAAACGAATCAATCCGGCCAGTCAAAATTAATCCTATCACCCTGTAGAATTCAAAGACACTGTCAAATTTCACCGCTATACGGCTAATAAGAACTTTTCGCGTCGCTCGTTTCACTTATTATACTGACTCGGAATTCATTTATTATAGTAATACTTAACAGTGTTGATTGCATTTATTCTGTTTCAGCATTAAAGTGTTGGTACGACTACTGCGTGACATGCGTAACCGATTTACGGGTCTCAGTGCATTACACCCATGGGCTATCGAACTTTTGGTGAGAGATTTGTTTAAAACGTCGTTTTTCTCTGGTCATATGTCTTCTAATAACTTTTCAAAACATGTCAAATGTTATTATTTTGGCGTATGCTCCTCTGTTTGTCGTTGTAACACACGCGACTTTTAAGCATTTGTTTTATTTCTCCGCTATAATTTAATATTACAGTTATAGGCAGAAATAAAAGCAATTATTTCGCCAATCTTTCGTGAAACATTAACAGTAGTTCAGTTGCTATTCGCGAACTGTTTGAAAGCGATTCATGAAAAATTTGTTTTGTTTCCGTCCGTAATTGTACCGGTTAAACAAAGATTTACACTACCACGTTAATGGAGTGTTTTGCCTGAAATTTCCAGGAAGATTTTTAAATATTATTGAATCTCCGTAACTTAGAGTTTCAGCTATAATTTTTGTTTGTATAAATTATGGAATCTTGTCGAAATGTTTATAATATAATAAATCAAGCTTAGACCATTTGATTCTAAACCGATTATTCCGCTACTATTCGAATCACTGAATGCAAAAATTATTAATCGATTTCTTAAAATGATTTTATAAAAATGAAAACTATATCTCTAAAGTATTCCCGCTAAACTTGTTGGCATACTACAATATCGGAGATGTATGAATCACCATGAATGTGTAGTACAGAAATTTTTATTCAAAGTAACAATTCTAAAAAATAGTAACAATTATCAGTAAAAAATCAGTTATATTAATTCGTATTTTGTAAACGCTATGCTGTTTTCAAACAAGGTTCAAAATTAGAAACCAGTAGTTGTAAATTTTTCGGCTCAAGAGAGATCATCCTGTTTCTTGGTTACTGCAAAATGTAGACTTATATTACAACACCTACGGCCCATTAATTTTTTATCGCGCTAAGTTTTCACCATATATTGTGGTTAAATATCAGCTCATATAGTTTAAATCATTTTGTATGTCCCCGTTTAAACCTTTTCCATGCATAATGATTAATGAGCTTACGATTTTAGAACAAAATGAAGTTGAACATTTTTGTTTCCGTCTATAACATGGTAATGGCTGGTGTGAAATGATAAAATTTTTCATAGTACATGTGAGCTGAGTTATTGCAGTTGAAGCCCTAAAAGTTAGGCGATAACCCTTTTTAGCTTGAGAATGATTGCGGTATTTCGTGTAAATAATAATCGCCGTACCTAGCCTATGATTCATATGTCATCGTTATACTCATAACATCTTTCAACATATAGAATAGATTACCTATATCCAACAGCAATATTTTAGACCAATATTCGTGTATGTCTCGTTGTTATATTAGCTTTGCAGTGGCTGGCCCTATTTGGATCAAGTTTTTGCCGTGCTTATGTAGGTACTGTGACAGGCATGTACCGTTAATTTCATACCGACATTTAAGATATACCTACGAAATAGTGGAGAAAGTATTTTTCACCTTGATCTGGCTAACTAGTATTTAAGAGCAACTGAGTTAAACACAATGACCTCAGCGCAGCACCTAATACGTCTCTTTTGAATGCTAACTCAGCTGTGTTTTCTGTATAATGTAAACAGTTGCTTTAGCTGTACCAGTTGCTAGTGTATACTCTCAACAATTTTTAACTTTACTGAATTTTAAAAAAATCCAGATAACGCTGTAAGAAAATAATGATTAAAGCCATGAATTAAAATTATTACAGGCGCATTATGCAGTTATGAACACCCCGAACAGACAAGCGTTGCCGTTGAACCAAGCATTCCGGTACGCAAAGTTTTATTTATTGTTCATTCGGTGATATATATTTAAAAATGAGGATTTTGGGTGACACTATTCGAATTGGCACTATTCGGGAAAAAGTCCCAAAAAGTAAAGCTTCGGACTGATATTCTTGTTTATTTTGCATTTTATCACTATGTTTGAAAACATTTTCGCCTAATTGTAAGTTAGTAATTGCAAAAGTGCATAAGAGAAAACGCCCGTGTCATCTAAATAGTGGTTACATAAAAGTGCTGAGAGCTGCCATACTCTTTTTTATGCGCTCTAAGTAATAGTTACATTATGTTTCTGGAGCAAGCGGTTTTCGAAGTATTTATCGTTCATGGTAGTTTATTATTTTGTTTTAGGCTGCAGTGTAAGCAACATTAAACGTGTATTACTCCGGTGTACGGTTAAATGTTAGTGTTACGTGTTAGTTTTGTTTGACGGGAATTCTGCGTCTTATAATTTTTAGTGATAACAAATATATTTGGCTACAGTTCGAAACCAGCGTAAAAATTATTGGTATGAAGATGTAATAACCTATCAGTTAAAATATTTCGATATCAAAAGTTGCCTCAAAACTGAACAAAATTGACTCTTTAACCTGGTTGAGTAAAAGCCTAGAGCTGCATATTTTGCATTAAGAGGTGTTTGGTGTCCAGAGTCAATGGAAAAATTGAGAAACGGGTGATGCAAACAAAAAATGAAAATGTTTTTTCAACATTATGTAAGTGCAGCTAAAATTGTTCAATATAAGTGTACAATTCAGAACAGTCGTTTAATAAATTCGTTTGTCACCTAAATCGCCACAGTTGTCCGCAAATATCAAACCGCAGTTGGACTAACAAGAGTGCATAATAAAAATTGGTACAAAGTATGACAGTCAGTCATACTCACATAGTTTACCATATGTGATTATGTGGTCGTTTTTGGCTTACCCCACCGAAGATCTCTGGGGTACCTTCTTAGGTTCTCTGGGAGTATCGGTTATCACACTCGGAATTGTGTTAGTCTATCAGCTGTCAATACGCCGAACAAAAGACAATGTGGTGAGAGCAAGAATAGAAAAGATCAGTGGATACTATTCTTGTTCTTATCTCATTGGATGCTAGTGTCGTGATACCTGGAGCATCTCCCCAAGAAACCTAGGGGGCAGTCGACACAGATGCCCTTGGAGTGCCCCCGACATCACTCGAGAAACAAAAAACGATTGAATAATTTATATGTGTAAAGTATGTGAATGTGGCTTGTCCCACACTTATACATCAATATGTTGTTATAGATTCTTGCTGTTACATTATAAGAACACTTAAGCTTCTTTTTTTTATAAAAAAGACTATTTATTGATACTTATCAAATGAAAATAGCTAGTCGACCATGCATATTTTTGTCACATTAAATATGATTATATATAAAGACACGGCCCTCCCTGTCGGCGTTTACAGATACAAAATATAGAGTTACATGTCGTGTATGACCAAAATTGACCAATGTGATAAAAAAGACTATTTATTGATACTTGTCAAATGAAAATAGCTAGTCGACCATGCATATTTTTGTCACATTAAATATGTTTAAATATGTTTATATATATAAAGACACGGCTCTCTCTGTCGGCGTTTACAGATACAAAATATAGAGTTACATGTCGTGTATGACCAAAATTGACCAATGTGATAAAAAAGACTATTTATTGATACTTGTCAAATGAAAATAGCTAGTCGACCATGCATATTTTTGTCACATTAAATATGTTTATATATATAAAGACACGGCTCTCCCTGTCGGCGTTTACAGATACAAAATATAGAGTTACATGTCGTGTATGACCAAAATTGACCAATGTGATAAAAAGACTATTTATTGATACTTGTCAAATGAAAATAGCTAGTCGACCATGCATATTTTTGTCACATTAAATATGTTTATATATATAAAGACACGGCTCTCCCTGTCGGCGTTTACAGATACAAAATATAGAGTTACATGTCGTGTATGATCCAAATTGACCAATGTGATAAAAAGACTATTTATTGATACTTGTCAAATGAAAATAGCTAGTCGACCATGCATATTTTTGTCACATTAAATATGTTTATATATATAAAGACACGGCTCTCCCTGTCGGCGTTTACAGATACAAAATATAGAGTTACATGTCGTGTATGACCAAAATTGACCAATGTGATAAAAAAGACTATTTATTGATACTTGTCAAATGAAAATAGCTAGTCGACCATGCATATTTTTGTCACATTAAATATGTTTATATATATAAAGACACGGCTCTCCCTGTCGGCGTTTACAGATACAAAATATAGAGTTACATGTCGTGTATGACCAAAATTGACCAATGTGATAAAAAGACTATTTATTGATACTTGTCAAATGAAAATAGCTAGTCGACCATGCATATTTTTGTCACATTAAATATGATTATATATATAAAGACACGGCTCTCCCTGTCGGCGTTTACAGATACAAAATATAGAGTTACATGTCGTGTATGACCAAAATTAACCAGTGTGATAAAAAAGTATTTATTGATACTTGTCAAATGAAAATAGCTAGTCGACCACGCATATTTTTGTCACATTAAATACGTTTATATATATAAAGACACGGCTCTCCCTGTCGGCGTTTACAGATACAAAATATAGAGTTACATGTCGTGTATGACCAAAATTGACCAATGTGATAAAAAGACTATTTATTGATACTTGTCAAATGAAAATAGCTAGTCGACCATGCATATTTTTGTCACATTAAATATGTTTATATATATAAAGACACGGCTCTCCCTGTCGGCGTTTACAGATACAAAATATAGAGTTACATGTCGTGTATGACCAAAATTGACCAATGTGATAAAAAAGACTATTTATTGATACTTGTCAAATGAAAATAGCTAGTCGACCATGCATATTTTTGTCACATTAAATATGTTTATATATATAAAGACACGGCTCTCCCTGTCGGCGTTTACAGATACAAAATATAGAGTTACATGTCGTGTATGACCAAAATTAACCAGTGTGATAAAAAGACTATTTATTGATACTTGTCAAATGAAAATAGCTAGTCGACCATGCATATTTTTGTCACATTAAATATGTTTATATATATAAAGACACGGCTCTCCCTGTCGGCGTTTACAGATACAAAATATAGAGTTACATGTCGTGTATGATCCAAATTGACCAATGTGATAAAAAAGACTATTTATTGATACTTATCAAATGAAAATAGCTAGTCGACCATGCATATTTTTGTCACATTAAATATGTTTAAATATGTTTATATATATAAAGACACGGCTCTCTCTGTCGGCGTTTACAGATACAAAATATAGAGTTACATGTCGTGTATGACCAAAATTGACCAATGTGATAAAAAGACTATTTATTGATACTTTTAAAATGAAAGGTTTGTTGTTCTTAAATATTATAGCTAGTCGACCATGCATATTTTTGTCACATTAAATATGTTTATATATATAAAGACACGGCTCTCCCTGTCGGCGTTTACAGATACAAAATATAGAGTTACATGTCGTGTATGATCCAAATTGACCAATGTGATAAAAAAGACTATTTATTGATACTTATCAAATGAAAATAGCTAGTCGACCATGCATATTTTTGTCACATTAAATATGTTTATATATATAAAGACACGGCTCTCCCTGTCGGCGTTTACAGATACAAAATATGGAGTTACATGTCGTGTATGACCAAAATTGACCAATGTGATAAAAAAGACTATTTATTGATACTTGTCAAATGAAAATAGCTAGTCGACCATGCATATTTTTGTCACATTAAATATGTTTATATATATAAAGACACGGCTCTCCCTGTCGGCGTTTACAGATACAAAATATAGAGTTACATGTCGTGTATGACCAAAATTGACCAGTGTGATAAAAAAGACTATTTATTGATACTTGTCAAATGAAAATAGCTAGTCGACCATGCATATTTTTGTCACATTAAATATGTTTATATATGCCCTCGTGGTGTTTGAGGTGTGTGTAATTGATTAAAAGATTTATTGATTTGTAAATAAAAAGCTGTGACATGCATATTTTTGTCAATTATATTTTAAAAATATTTTATATATGTAAAGACACGGCTCTCTCTGTCGGCGTTTACAGATACAAAATATGGAGTTACATGTCGTGTATGACCAAAATTGACCAATGTGATAAAAAAGACTATTTATTGATACTTATCAAATGAAAATAGCTAGTCGACCATGCATATTTTTGTCACATTAAATATGTTTATTATATATAAAGATGTGGCGTTTGTGTTGGTTGTGTGTGTGTTGTGTGTGTTTTTGTTTGTTGATGCTGTGTGTTTTTTGTTTTTGTTTTTTTGGGCTTCTGTCGGCGTTTCAGATAATATGTTTTCTGTTTCATTGTTGATAATTTTTTTTTTAATCTGTCTCTTTTTTTCTTAATATTTTATATTATAGTAACACGGCTCTCCCTGTCGGTGTTTACAGATACAAAATATAGAGTTACATGTCGTGTATGACCAAAATTGACCAATGTGATAAAAAGACTATTTATTGATACTTGTCAAATGAAAATAGCTAGTCGACCATGCATATTTTTGTCACATTAAATATGATTATATATATAAAGACACGGCTCTCCCTGTCGGCGTTTACAGATACAAAATATAGAGTTACATGTCGTGTATGACCAAAATTAACCAGTGTTATAAAAAGTATTTATTGATACTTGTCAAATGAAAATAGCTAGTCGACCATGCATATTTTTGTCACATTAAATATGATTATATATATAAAGACACGGCTCTCCCTGTCGGCGTTTACAGATACAAAATATAGAGTTACATGTCGTGTATGACCAAAATTGACCAATGTGATAAAAAGACTATTTATTGATACTATATCAAATGAAAATAGCTAGTCGACCATGCATATTTTTGTCACATTAAATATGTTTATATATATAAAGACACGGCTCTC